>APFE030425448.1:101034-228022 GCA_000404065.3 Pinus taeda
TCCTGTTTCAATCGACTATCTACATCTAACTGTACAAGAGAGGATTCATTAAACTTTACATCTCTGTTGATGATGATTTTGCATGTAGTAGGATCCCACAATCTATATCCCTTTGTTCCAACACCATACCCAACAAAGATATACCTTTTAGACTTTGGATCTAACTTAGTTCATTGATGTTTAGGCACTAGAGCATATGCATCACAACCAAAAACTCTGAGTTTAGAATAGTCACAAGGGTGTCCTTTCCATACCTCTTGCGGAATCTTGCAGTCTATAGCCGTTGATGGAGATCGGTTTATCACATAACAAGTTGTTGCCACTGCTTCCGTTCACAACTCCTTTTGCAACTCAGTGTTACTCAGCATACTCCTTGCTCTCTCGAGAAGAGTCTTGTTCATGCGTTCAGCAACTCCATTTTGCTGAGGAGTATAAACCGTGGTCTTATGCCTCTCGATCCCTGCATCCTTGCAATAGCTGTCAAACTCCTTGGAAGTAAACTCACCACCATTGTCAGTTCTTAAACACTTTATTGTTCTACCAGTGTTTTTTCTACCAATGCTCTAAACTGCTTGAAAACTAAAAAAACATCAGACTTTCTTTTCAACATGTAGACCCAAACCTTCCTAGAAAAGTCATCAATGAATGATACAAAATAAGACGAACCACCATATGAAGTTGTAGGGTCTGGTCCCCAAACATCTGAATGGATATAATCAAGTATGCATTTACTAGTATGTTTGTCTATTTTAAACTTTTGTTTACTTTGTTTTCCAAACATACAATGCTTACAGAAATCTAATTTTCCAGACTTCAGATTTGGAAGTAACTTGCAATCAGCGAAAATTTTCAACCCTCTTTCACTCATATGCCCCAATTTTTGATGCCATAAGTGAATGGAGTTACTGTCATGTGCAGACACAGTAGACACAAAAGCTGACCCAGTACCTCCTTCTAACTGAAATAAATTTCCTACTTTCTTAGCTTTCATAACTAGTAAGATGCCTTTGTAAATTTTCATTACTCCACCTTGAATTACAGTTTTATATCCATTTGAATCAAGTGCTCCTAATGAAATCAAGTTTTTCCTTAAATCTGGTACATGCCTTACATCAGTTAATATTCTAGTTGTTCCATCAAACATTTGTAGTTGTATGCTCCAATCCCAACAATATTACATGTTACATCATTACCCATGTACACAACACCATCATTAATTGATTTATATCCTTAAACCATTCTTTATGGATACAAATGTGGTTTGATGCCCCGGAATCTAACAACCAATGTTGACCATGATTTGACACATTAACTGATAATACTTCATCACTCATACCTGAACCCGATGTCGAACCTGTATCTGTCGTATTCGCCTCCTTCTTCTCTGTCGAAGACTCTGCCTTTGAAGTTTGCTGTTGTCGCTTCCAGCAGTCCTTCTTTAAATGCCCTGATTTGCCACAAAACCAACACTTTAGCTTACTCTTCTTCCCTTTCGACTTTGAACGTGAGTCGCTCGGCTTCCTGGGGCGTCTTTCTTTCGAACGACCTCTAACCATCATAGCTTCTGATGTAGAGGTTTCGGAATGCGACTTCCTCCTTGTTTCTTCCGATAATAAGGATGCAAATACATCATCAAACTCAATAGTTTCTGATGAACTAAGACTTATAGAAGTAACAAAATGATCCCATGATTCGGGCAACGAGCACAATAAAGTAATAGCTTTATCCTCGGATGGAATTTTACTTCTATACTTTGTAATTGCACAAGAAGAGTATTAAAAGAATTTAAATGATCAGCAATCGATGTACCTTCTTTCATTCGCAAACTGTACAACTGTCGCTTCAGGAGAATCCTATTGGTTAAGGATTTAGTCATGTACAGTTTCTCCAGTTTCGTCCACAAACCAGCAGTTGTTGTCTCCGACACGATATTAAACAGGACATCATCAGCTAGACACATTCGAATAGCATTTATCGCTCTTTCATCCATCTCGGCCCACTCATTATCTGTGATGTTGTAAGGCTATTTGGATTTGCCCAACAACGCCTTTGCCATGCCATGTTGGACAAGCAAATCATGCATCTTCACCTTCCAGATCTCGAAATTATTTTTGCCATTAAACTTCTTAATTTCAAACCGGGCACTTTGATTTGTCGCCATCTTGTATCAGCAAAAAAACACAATAATCTCCAAAAAACCAACTTTAAATAAATGAAGTTTGTGTTTAAAAAATGCCTTCGCCTTTAAACAAAACAAACAAACATCTGCCCTTTGTATTTCACATACAAATTTCTGCCATATGCACTTATATCCTTGCTATAAAAAAAAAAACTTTTTATTTTGTTTTGTTGCTGTGCAACTTACAGTACATTGGGCAAAAAATTAATCTCAAAAAACAAACAATTCCTCCACGCAGCAATAACTTTAAATACCAACACACATTGCATACTTTTTCTCTCCACTCTCACTTTACTTTGAATATTTTTGTCTCTCTTTGTAAATCAAAATGCAATGGAGCAATGCAAATACAATATAATAATGTCTTCTCCATCAGCTTACAACAAAGAAAATCAAATGCTCAGATTTTGAATATCTTTATCACACCCTTTTGCTCGGTATTGCAAATAAAGCCGAAATGCAAATACAATATAATAAATAATTTCGTCTCCATCACCTTACGACAAATCAAACAGCGAATCAAACAGCTTCGTAAAAATCCATTCAAAGAATACTTTACAACTTACGAGTCGATTCTTCCCGAATAGTCTCCATCCATCAACTTGAGATAATTCAAACAGCTTCTACCAAATACATTAAATATATTATTAACAACTCCAGATATTGGTAATATTTGGACAGAGAGAAGCGAGTCTCACGTGGTGAGATCTATCTTTCCGACAGAGCAGCAATCGATCAATACACAGCACGTAGTTTATTACCGTGAATGTATCACCTCCAGGCAGCAATCGACCAATACACATCACACAACAATCGATCAATACACATTAGCAACGCAGGTTCAAAACACGCACCTCCACGCAGTTGAACAGAAACCACGCAACTCCACGCAGTAATGTATACTGATTTGGTTTTCCCAGCACCAGCGCTCCACGCACCAGTGCTCCATCGGAATACCTCCACGCAGGTTTATATCAGCTCCATTAAGTGCAGGCTCTACACAGCATTGACACGCACCAGCAATCACTAACACGCCTTTGCGCTCCACCTCCAGCACGCGCTCCACCTCCAACTGCTCTGATACCACTTGTTGGAGATCAGAAGCACAGTAGATTCAACTAAATACTCAACAAATAAATCAAGCACATAAACACAGAGGAATTTAACATGGTTCACCCAACCAATCTGGGCTACGTCCACCAAACATAGGCATCGGCAATTCTTTATTAATCAAACAAGAGATTACATAATTAAATCCTCACAAACTCTCACTCTCACAAAACAATCCGTATGGATGCCTGTTATATAGCAAGGAGAATCTAACTGCCTCATAAATCCTCTCAACTCAAATTTAGGATGCATTAAATCCCTCCCAACAACCTGGAGTTAATCTAGCAAAAAAATATCTATTGTTGTCACCTACTGAGATTTTTGCCTATTTTATTCAAAACATAAAATCTCAACAAGAAGCTCATCCATATAGCCCTGTGTATACATGTTATCATGACTATGTCAAGTCATATATGCAATGCTTGAATTATGTTCATCAAGTTCCTAAACAAAATTCCAAATTTCGAGCCATGTTATAATCTTGGTAGAAAAACTTATTTCCCCAATTGCATGACTTGGCATGGGTGAATGCAAGTTTGATTGTGAGCATATAGAGATGGAGAAGGATTATCTACATGAATTTTTGTTTACACTTCAAATGGATAAAAATATTGGAGTAGAATCAACAAACATTTGTTAGACTAGTTTGTGTCAACTATATCCTCAACTCCTAAAGATGCATGTGTGCATGTTATTTGAAATATTTTTACACTAACATTGAGGGTATTGTATCTAAATAAAATGAAAAGGATATTGGTTTGGATTTTTATACCTTGTTGAACCCAATAGGAATTAATAAACATTGTGACAAAATTATTTGAATAGTTATCAAGGTGTTTTTCCAAGATAAATATCTTCATAATTCAAAATTTTCTCATATACTAAATAGTTATTGTTTTGAACATGAGATACTTAATCTTTTAATTAATTGGTTTATGAAAGCCATAAGAGGTGGGGAAATAATTACTTCAAATTCATTTCAAATTCTTTACTTAAAATTATGTTGATACTATATTGTCATTCTCATGAATATTGTTCATCAATAAAATGTTGATGAATTTGTAGCATTTCAGAATGCATTGGTAAAAAGAATGATCCAACTCATGAATAATTATTTTTTCATCCTAACTAGATATATCAAATTCAAAACATAATTCGCTAAAGATTGGTCATTTTCTTGGAGAAATGGCATGGTATCATAAATATTTTATGTAAAATTTCATAATGAAACTTAGAGGATTTCATAGAGTTTCACACTCCTAATGTTTTTGACTTTTGGGAAGTTTTCTCCAATGTTGAGAAATTTAGCATTGTTTGGCTTGTTTCAAGCTCACAATGATTTGGCTTTGGGAAAGCCATCCCCAACTTCCTTTTGAGTTCTTAAAATTTCCAAAATTATTTAAGTACATGCCTAAGTTGATCAAGTTATATCTAGTCATATGTGAGTACAATTTGCAAAGCTTCTAATGTCAACAACTTTCACTAGTCACTAGGGGGGTCCACATAAGCTAGGTCTTACACAAAATATAAAAACTATAATGGTGTTTTTTTAGAAAAAATAAAATTAGTTGTAACCTACAATACTTAGAAAAATCTTTCCAGCAAGCCCTCAATTGCCTAATTCCAAGTTCATATGCCTAGCCTACAAAATACGCAATTTGTACTTTTCCAAGTGGATAAATTTCATAATCATGACTTCATTATAAAATTTTATTTTAAATAAAATATAGACAAAATTTTCTCTGACTAATGATGTAGGGTTATTTGAGACCTTCTCAATGGTATATCATCTATTTGGTTTTGACCCCTGATTTTTTAGAAATAACTTTCTCAAGATCAATACTAATTTCAAGGTAGTAGTTTGGTGGCAAAGGTTCACAAATTAAAAAGTGATGTTGTTGGCCACTAAAACATTTTTTCAGATTTTTTTGGTTTTACCTTACATTGAGACCTTTCCAATCACATTATTTTCCTCATTTTGAAGTCAAATGACTTGTAGTAATTCCTTGTAGATTCAAACTACAAATTATAATATGCTAAAACAATTGACTTGAATATACTCTACTCATCAACAAAAACAATAAACAATCGATGACATCATGAAGCATAAAAGAGAAAGAATTCAATCACACATAAGACAATAATTTTCTAGGGAAAGCCACAGCTAAAAACCCGTGTTATTTGTATATTTCATTAATCAGAAAATATGAGAAGGTTACAATAATTTTCTCAAGCCTGAGTAACATCTGCACTAAATCAATCTATCTCATTGCTTCCCAAAAAAGCTCAAGCCAATTCTGCTACCTACCAAGCTTCTATTTCCTTGCGTATTTTCCTAGGGAATTAGCTCATATTTAAATGCGAAACTCCACAAATATGAATTGCGCAATCCTCACAGGCCTTCCTCTGATTGCATGCACCACCTATACAATTTAGATGATTATAAAATTGATAGTACACTACCCCTGAACTCCAATCTCAATTGGGTCTTTCTCTGATGTGACAAGCATGTGTTAATTATGAGTGAATCTTTAGTTTACTGGTTGATCAGTGTTGATTACACTCCACTACTAGATCTCCCACTAATTCCTTCATGATTTGGAACTAGTTTAACTGAATTAAATAATTATAACTCAAAAGAAACTCAGCCAAGGCTCCTAAAAAATAGGAGACACTCTACACGACTCTAGTTATACCCTCTACTCGAATTAACCGAGCCAACTAAGTCAAATTAAGTTAGTTAACTATTACAAGTTTTCATGAGATGTGGAATTACAATTTAATTCAAGGACAAAATTAAATTAGGATTTTCTTGTTGCATTTTCAACATGACTAAGAGAAATCATAAGTATCTAAATTGTTTTGAGGGTGTGGTCAATGCAATGCACCTAGCAAGGTTTTTATGAGATATATCCTATCGAAAAAATACTTTTACAAAAACATATAAATACCATCATTAAAACATGTACAATATTCACCATGCATTGAACCATTAAAAAATATATTTGTGCTAAAAAATAGGGTTTTCAGCGATAAACTTCAATGGTGGTTTTATGTGGTGGTTTTCCTATTGTGGGTTTTTGGGGTGGTTTTCCTATGGCAGGTTTTTGTTATGGTGGATTTCATTTAAAATTAATTAATTTATTCATTTGCAAGCAAAAAAATTTACAAGAAGCATACAATGACATAAAGCCTGCCTCGAGATCTAGACATTTTGCAGTTGTTTGTACAGTTTGCGCAATCCTTGGTCAAGCTTTGGGAAGCTAGTCAAGTTTCTAGGTGACTGGGTCGAGCTCTTGGCTCCTCAGTTGACCTCCTTTTCTCCTCGATCAAGCTCTCAAGTCCATCGCTTGTGCAAAAATGCATGCGCAAAGTGTGGCAAGTCTTTTAAAATAATTAGGCTCGATCGAGCCTTTCTTTTTTTTAAAAATCTGTGCCAAAACAAAAAAGTTTGTTTTGGTGGGAATTTTGAAAAGATAGCTTGATCAAGCTCCTATATAACCTTAGGCTATGTAGGAGCTCAACCAAGTGTTTGTTTTATAGATCGATCGAGCAATATTTAATCCCTCAAATAGTTCGATTGAGGGCTAAAATATTGCTCGAGAGAGCGCTTAAAAAGTACTCGATAGAGCTGCTTTTCTTCACCCCCAAGCTCCCGTGCTTGCCAAAAAATGTAAACGACCTCTGTGGCCACAACCATGTAAAGGGAATATCACTGTAAGACCTGGACAAACATGATTATCCCTTTACCATGTTTCCCTTGTGACTTAGTTAACTTGTGTACCATATTGCAATTGTATTTGTTGTGGAGTTATGTAACACTAGGACCATACCATATTAATTTTAGGCTCTAGGAAGTGAAGATTTACATTTGGGGGAAGTTCATGAAGTAGTTGAATGAACCATATACACGAAGGAAGGAAATCCTGGTGAATCGACAGATACAACAACTGATTACCCGTGTATTTTAATGGATGGTGGCTCTTTTATATGGATGTCGAATGTCTAATGATGTCTAATTGAGGTACAAAGGAAAAGTACCAGGTTGGAACAGACATAGAGTTTGTTGATCAGGAGGTTCTTCAATGCATAGTGGAGCAAATATTGTAGAGGAGAAGATGTTGATGAAGACCTTAGCCGATAGAGATTAAGACAAGGAATCATTAAGGGGGAGTGTTAAAATATGTAGCCTCTACTTTTAAGACAAGGAATCATTAAGGGGGAGTGTTAAAATATGTAGGCTCTACTTGTCTATTATATGTGACCATATGTGTAGTGTTAATGCTTATTGGTCATTATTAGCTAGAGGTGGTATCTACTAGATATTTCCTAGAATAGTGTGAGGTTGAGATATTCTCTCAGCTAAATAGATAACATGATAAAAGTAGTTTGTTTATCTTGATAAAATGCTTTATATATTTATATGGACTCTATTATTGAATTAATAGAACCCTCAACATATTTTTTGGTGTGAGTAAATAAACTTCTCTTCTTCCACATTTTTAATAGAAATTTGACAAATTTCAAATTTGAAATATCACAAATGCATTCTCACAACCCATCTAATAATACATATATTCATCTTCTACAATTAGCTCTCAACCAAAATTATTAGTCATAGATATTGGTCCCATCAGTGGTTCATGTGTACCTTTCTAAGATGTCCATAACTGTTGAATTTATCTAGATTACAGATTTTGAGAATATCCCTGAATTTGACGGACAGCGACCAAGTCAAACAACTGACTTAGCTGCTATCCATCCATTTATAAAAATATCTTGAAATCTACAATGAAAATGAAAATAAAAAAAATAATTGATAAAACAAAAAAAATAATTATATTTACTTAAAAGACAAAAAGAATGATATATAAAATGTATTTAAAAAAGTCTTACTAAACTTAAAAATTATTAACGAATAATGAAATAAGCAGTCAACGACTTTAAGTAGATTGAAAGCCAACTTCGAGGAAAGCAAAATCAAAGATTTCAAACTTCAATGTTTTCGCTGAATTTTTTAATTCAATTCGCAGAGAAGGAGTTGAAAGTGAAAATATATTTAATGACAATCTCGTTATCAAAGTCAACTTCGAGGAAAGTAACAGCAACCAGATTTTCGAACTTCATGTTTTCGTTGAAATTTCTAATTCAAATCATGAGACAACGATTTCAAAATTAAAAACATTTTCCTCGAGAAGTGCTCCTTCAGATCTTCTCAGAAATAGAAATTAAAGAATTCTCGACGCATGTTAGTGAAATTTAATTATTTTATTAGTAACTTGTTCACTGTGAATTAGTTGCTCTACAGAGATCTTGAGTTTGATGTATTAAAAAACTGTTCAGTTATTTTCATGCAAATTTTACATAAAAAGCGATCAACTTTGCTAACCATTTTTCTCAATAATTGAGAAACAAAGTCTAATGTCGTGCTCTGTGTGAACATAGCCCACTTTTTGATATCATTTAATTAAGTGTAACCGTGTAAACATATACTCTGCAGTTGAAAATCATGTGAGAAGTAGCGCTCATCAAATGAAAATTTGTAATTTTTTAAAGTATATAATTGTCTTTTATAATTGAGACTTTTATAGTAATCATGACTTAAAATCTGGTTAAAAGAATTATTAGAAGTATAATTTTTAAGCATTGAATTTATTTTTCATTGTAAACATAATTTTAACCTCCCAAAAACACTTATTACATGTAGAGATATGAGGATAACTATTTGCAATTAGCAATAAGGTGTATACATGAATATCTATTTTTTTTGGAATGTTTTTTTTTTCCAATTTCTTGTTTACAGTGATCATGTTAAAAGACATTTGCTTAATATATAAAGAAATTAGATTCGTAATTCAGAGAGTGTAATTGAATATGAATCTATTTAAATCTTTAATATCCAATTCAAGTTATTATTATCTATAGTATCACCCATACCGCTCTCAGGTATTGGAGAGCATGTATCTCACGCTCTTATGAGCTTGGGAGTTGGTAGGAAACTTTCCAAAATTGTCTGGAGCTTCAAATGTTACTTTGGAGCTTTTCGGGAGCTTCACTACAATATATTTTGACATTTTGGGTACCTATTTTGAGCAGAGAAGGTACCATTTGTTTATTTTCTAAGTGATACATGACAGGTCAGAGGGTTGGATTGCATAGGTCTGTAAAGAGATGTTTATTTTCTAAGTGATACATGACAGGTCAGAGGGTTGGACTGCATAGGTCTGTAAAGAGATGTTTATTTTCTAAGTGATACATGACAGGTCAGAGGGTTGGACTGCATAGGTCTGTAAAGACAAAAACATGGAGATGTAGCAAATGTTTAAACAAAATATAGATAGTTTCCAGTCATTCCTTGGAAACTTCTGTTGCAAATCTTGAAGTTCAACAATTGCAAATAAGTCTAATTTCTTGAAGTCTATCTTGAAGCTTTAATGATAAGATTAAACAAATTACAGTGATGGTTTATTATGAAACCAGCTCACAAAAAGATAGAAAAGATAGATCAACGCCTTAGAATTCAGCCTCTTTAAGGGGGAAACCTCCTTTACATTACACAAATGAACAATTCTTGGATGATACAAATGACAAGACCTCATTTTTATATATAGGAGTCTAAGGGGTCATTAATAGTAGAGTTGACATAACTGAATAATGTAAGAGCACAATAATACAATAGTGGGCTTCTATGGGGCACAAATATAACATATGGGGAGGACAGGGTACAACAATATAATAGAGGGTTGTACTAAAACATAAGGGTTGCACTAGTAGTAAGGGGCCTAACATACCCTCTCTTCAAAAAGTGGTGTCCTCAATGCTTGAGTAGTTCTTGATGCTTCGTACAAATTCTTGTCCTCCCATGTGGAATCTTTAAGTGGTAAGTTCTTCACTTGATGAGATACTATTGAAATTGATTGAGTCCGTAGTTGTTGGGTTCTTGTTTCTATGACTGCTCCATGTTCCAATATGATTTTTCCTCCCTCTTCAAGTTCTGACAATATTGTTTGAATTGGGATATTCTACAACTTTTGAATGAGTGGCCACACTTCTTTGTCCTTCTTCCATTCATCCCTTGCTTTGTTTATCTAATTTGGTTGGATAATAGAAATAACATAAAACAATGCTTCCACATCCTCATCCTTTCTTGAGAGTGCATCTGCAACAAAAATTTTCTTCCCTTTTCTGTAGATGATGTCAAAGTCATAACCCAACAAAATTTGTGACCCATTTTTTCTGTTCTTCTAAAGGTAATATTTGTTCTAAAAAGTATTTAAGACTATCATGATCCATTTTTACCTTTAAGTGTCTTCCCATTGGATAAGGTCGCCATTTCTTAAATGCATGTAGTATTTCCAACATTTCCTTCTCATAAATAACTTGCCTGAGATGTAGCCGTAAAAATACCCAATCACCTACATCAAATGTTTTTTCACTCCGATGTTGACCTACTTGTTATTTCATTCGATTCTGCACCAAAGCGGTGTTATCCTTTAAAAGTTGGAGAACTTGTTGTTGATACGAAATGTTATGAAACCAGCTCACAAAAAGATAGAAAAGATATATCAACGCCTTAGAAATAAGCCTCTTCGAGGGGGAAACCTCCTTTACATTACACAAATGAACAGTTCTTGGATTCATTTCTTCTTTCTCGATGTGATATTTCACTTCTTGAACCTTTTTCTTCTTGATATGTCCTTCTATCTTGAGAGTTTGAGGAGTGGTAATTCATGCCAATGCTTTACAAGATATGGTCGGATTCATTTCTTCTTTCTCTGGGGTTGGGTCCTGGCGTATATCCTCTTCTTTTGATGTTTCTTGATCCTTTTCTTCCTCCTCTTCATACTCTATGTAAAATAATTTCTTCTTAGCACACTTATGATCTTTAGTGCATTTGCTATCACAATTGTAACAAAGCCCTTTTCCTCTTTTTTCTTCCAACTGTTGTGGTGTAACCCTTGTAGGTTGTGGAAGGTCAGGAGAAACAACACTTCCATCTTTATAGTTGTGAGGGGTAGACTTCCTTGTTTCCATAATTTTGCTTTCCGCTTTGTAACAAAGCCTTTTTTCTCTTTTTTCTTCCAATTGTTGTGGTGTTTCTCTAAAGAAGGTGTTGCTCTTTGTATTCTCATAATGTGTTATCATTTCCTCTGTGAAAATTGACCACATAACAAGTTGTTTATGAGAACAAAGCCCTTTATACCATAAAAATTGATCTTATTCTAAATATGAAGATGCAATACATACATTTTGTAACAATGGTATGCCATGTAGATCAAAATATTTCTCCATCTATAGTATCTAGTTTACCGGATCCTTTCCATCAAACTTCCTCATATCGCCTTTTCTTGATTTTAGGAGCTCGATCTTGAAACAAATATAACTTTGTACTTTCAAATCTTCCAGTTCTAAAATCACGACCTGCAGTAGTCCTCTGTGTCCTCTTTCTAATGCCACCAGTCTGATTGAAATTGGAGTCTCCAAGAAAGAGTTATGCACAATCTCCCAAGTTGACCTGATTATATACCTTTTCAGAAGAACGAACTTGTATGAAGTGCCACATGTCACTGTTTTGACCTTCGGATCTAAAAAATATACATAGGAAACTACAGTCTGTCCTCTTTCTGTAACGTCTTACGAAATTTCAATCTGATGCTTAAAGAGACAGTTATGATGATTTTCCCCAGGTCACCTGTTTAGAATGTAATTCGGGAGTTTGGAAAAATGCCAACTTCCTCAGATCATATCTCCACAAATATAGCGCGAAAATATCTAAAATTCAAACCCGAGGTTTAGAATGATTTCAACCCAAATGGGTTTTTGTTTTAGTGTCTAAAACGTCACAGGAAAAAAGTTATAGTGAAAATGCCACGATGACCTATTTGGAGCAGCGAAAGCCTAGAATCCAAAGCTCTGATACCAAATGTTATGAAACCAGCTCACAAAAAGATAGAAAAGATAGATCAACGCCTTAGAATTCAGCCTCTTCGAGGGGGAAACCTCCTTTACATTACACAAATGAACTATTGTTGGATGATACAATTGACAAGACCTCCTTTCTATATATAGGAATCTAAGGGGTCATAATATAATTAGAGCTGACATAACAATAATAATGTAAGGGCACAATAATAACAATATGGGGACTACATGGGTACAACAATATAATAAGAGGGTTGTACTAATAACAATAAAGGGTTACACTAGTAGTATAGGGGCCTAACATGGTTAGAAAGAGAAAGAGTAGGGTGTTAGTGAGTTTCATTTTATAAATTTCCAAACTTGAATTTCGAAGTTGAATATAATATAGTGTTGCATGAAATCACATAATAATCAAGTAATAATAGCCTCTTTTAGGTTTGGGACTTTCTCATGTTTCTTTGTTGGCAAGGAATTTCATTGGCAAATTGTTGATAGATTAATATTTTGATTTTTTTCTGGGAGCGTTTCAAGTTCAACCTTTTACATATTTCTTTGCAAGATGGATTTTTTTTTTTTTTTTTTTTTTTTGTAAGCTTAGGTAGATACTCCTTTTCTATTTATATATAAACAAACTGAAACCACATACAGTTAATAGGTGGCCTCAACTTTCCTAGTGGGAAACCAAGTCTATTGGCCATCGATGCATATTGTAAGCCATCCAAAAATGATAAGTTATCAGTCTTTCTACCCAAACAATATATACATAATTATTTAAGAACCATTCTATAGTCTTAGATACCATAAGCTTGCATGTAAAAGAAAGCTAGCCGCTAAAGAACAAAAAACCTGAGCTATCATTATGCCCAACTATTCTTTGAGGTCTTCCAGTTCTGACTCAATTGTCGTTGGATCTTCAGCTGAATTTCCAGGTGCTGGTGTCATTTTGATAATGCATGGAATGTGCCACTAGATACGATCCAGTCTAATGTCCTGCTTGCAGAGCTAGAACTAGATAGTTTTCAGGTCCTTTTTGTAGTCTAGCATGTCTCTAATGATCAGAGCCATCCCCATGGACACTTGTTCCATTGCTTTTCCTACCAATTGTTTCATGAGCCAATATAGATGCAAGGTCTATTTGAATTGGGATAGTCTCCCTCTAGTGTTCCCAAGATCTAGAATGTGTTCTTTCCATTCCTCCATTTCGTCCCCAGAGTCCTCTTCCATAATTCAGTCCTCCATTTCTTCTATAATTTTACAAATCCTTGCATCTGTTCCTTCCTTATATGCTTTCTTTGCCTCCCTGACGGTCTCAGCTATGGGTCTTCTACCTTTCCTCTGTTCTGAGTTTCCTGGGTCCTTTGGACGAGGATTAGATTTTCCTCATCCTCTGCAAGCCTCTTCTTCTAGCTAGACGCACCATAGCACAGTTGTCTACTACCTGTTCACAGTGATCAAAATTCAATGTCAGGATAATATAACCATTACCAGTCCAAATGTTGATTGCCTCATGGAGTTTCTATTCTCCGTCGTTGACTCCCCTCTGCCCGCACTCTGTTGCTCCCAGGCATTCAGGTGAAACAAGAATGGGCTTCACCTTCTCCTTGCTCAACCCATCTTGCCCCTCGGTTAGACCCAGCATGGTCTCGGTCACTCCTCCACTATCCCTTCCTCCCGCATTGAGGCCCCTTAGGCTAACCCATTCCCTGTTTGACCCCGGTAAAGCGTGCAAAGGGAGCTTCGCACTGAGACTCTCCTCCCTCCCCCTGCTTTGCATGCCATCGCCACTCCTACCCTTACAGCACTACCGCCTCTGCATGCCACCCATTCCTTGCTTAGCTTCCTACCCAGCTACCCCTCCCAGGCTTGCTCTTCTCTGCTGCCATATCTCCCCCTATCTACCCAAAAGTTCGGCCTGAATAACTTCACCAGACCCTCAATCCTCCATTCCACCTGGATAAAATCCTCTCTAGCCTCACTAGCCTTTTCCCTGAGCAAAATGCGCCACTCCTTATTAGCTTCTATGCCCTCAAACCTAACTAGCAGCGACGCAGAGCTAAAGGGCCACTCTTCCTCACTGTTTCTGCTCTTTCTGCTCAGCATAATCCCTCCCCATGGTATTTCCTTCCTGATAGGGCACAATTCTCTTCCCCCACCTGGCATGCTAGACTTTCCTTTACTAATTACAAAAAGGAAACAGTTAATGTACCTGTGGTTTCTATGCCTGCTTGCTGAATGCGAGTACAGCTGGTTCTCCGCTCTCATTCTCCCGCTACCCTGCAATCTATCCATCCTCCCTTCTCTACGCTCCCTCTCATACTTTTCCTTACCTACCTGTCGTCCCATCCACCTTACGCATCCATCCTTACCACCTCTTACCTGCATACCAAATCTCCCTTCTGATGTCGTTGCAAACATGCAGGACACCACCACTCCCTCCGGTATAAGTGTGTGGGCAGTGGTAGGCAGTCCTCTCACCTCTTGGCCCCTGACATCCATTATTTCATTGATTACCCACTCCGTCACCCCAATCGGGGGTTTGCTGTGATCATTATCATTGCGTCTGGTCATGATAAGCATCTTCGGCTAGTATATCTCTTAGCGGGTCCATTCTTGTATCCCCTAGTTGTATAGGCCATGTTCTTTCCATGTGTCCTTCTTGTTGATTATACTTCCAGTTGGCCAGGAAATCGGTGGCTTTATTCCCTTCTCTTTTTACGTGCTTGATTATCATATAATCAAACTGTTTCATTATTTCTCCTAGCTCTTGGATGAGGCTTGTTGTTGTCCAGCTTTAGCTCAGCTTATCCCATGCCTTTCCATTGTAGAGTTTTCTCATCATGTTGATTACCAGTAATGAATCCCCTTCAACTTCCAGTTGTTTATACCCGAGCCTGACAACTATTCTCATACCTTGTCGGACTGCCACGAGTTCTGCTTCATTGTTACTCATCATGCCGCAATGTGCCGAATACAACAATCTAACCCTGTCTTGGCAATCTCTGAAGATGCCACCTATCCCTGCAATACCTCGGTTCCCTTTGGAGGCTCCATCAAAGTTCAATTTAATGAATCCTTCTATGGGTCTAGTGAAATTCTGGGGGGATTCCCTGCTCTTCCTTGTTGCTTTCCATGTATGCGCTCCCACCATTTCTTTGGCTAGGTTTAGCTTTTTTAGGATTCTTGCTTCCAATGGCGAGGTCTCCCAGTCCTCTTAGCACCATTCTTCTGCTAGGATGGTTTCCCTGAGATGTTTTATTACTCCTCTCCATACCTACTCAGTGGATTCCTTGTTTTTGAAAATACGCCAGCTCCGTTCCTTCCATATCGTCCAAATATTAAATCCTACTACTAACCCCCAAGCTCTATTTAGAACAGGGCTAGTAACGTGACCTCGTCCCCAATGTTGGATTGCCTCCCTTATACTTTGTTGATTCCTATCCGTCCTCCCGAAGACATCATAGATAGCTTCCCACTGTTGTTGTGCAAACTGCCATGAATTCATTAAGTGTTCTATATTTTCATTGTCCTGCTTACATAGACCACATAGGGATGGCCCTTGCATCCCTCTTTTCTGAAGTTGGTCCCATGTCAAAATTTGGCCTTTGCATGTTAGCCAGAGGAAGTGAGCGACTTTCGGCCACCATTTTCTATGCTAGATTTGTTTCCATAGATGTTGGAGTCCTTCCTATTCCTGCTCAGTTTTTAAACCATATGCTTCTTTGATCGTAAAAGTCCCTTTCATAGAGTATCACCATCTCAAGATATCAGGTCCTGTTCCGATGGATATCTTTCTTGTTCCCATTTCTTTTACATAGAACTCTCTCTATTCTTCTTCTCTATTTTGACCCCATTCTTCTAGGTTTTTCCAAACTCTCCAGGTCTTCTTTCCAGAACTCATCTATTCAATTTAGGCCTACCTCTTTTAAGAACTGTAGAAAATTTCTGAGTTCTTGCTTTCCACTTAATTTTTCTTGTTGCTGCCAAGCCTCTTCCCAAAACTTTGCTATTTTACCATTTCGTATTTCCCAGAAGGCATGGTTCGTAATTATGTCCCTATTCTGGCTTGCCAAGTTCCAAATGGTAGATCCTCTTAATGGGTTTGCATACCGTAATATCCTCTGCTCTCCCTGGCATGTTATACTTCCTCGCCCATATTCGTTTCCAAAGGTCTCCTCCTCCTGCCATCCATCTCCACCACAACTTTGCTTCCATAATTTGATTGATGAGGCAGGGGTCCCTCATTCCTAGGCCCCCATCCTCCTTTTTTCTGGTCAAGCCTTGCCAGGATATCAAAGCCCATTTTTTTGTTGTTGAGGCCCTCCCCATAGGAATTTTTTAAATATTTCCACCATTTTGGAACATGCCCCTTTCGGGGCTGCCATTCTAGATAATTGGTATATCGGTATTGATTACAGTACTGCTTTCACCAAGACTACCCTTCCTGCAAAGTTTAGAGATCTGAAAGACCAGTGGGCCAGTCTTCCTAGGATCTTCTGGATAGTCTACTGCTAATTTGCCATCTTGAGAGAATTGATTGCCAAGGGGATTCCTAGATACTTGGTGGGTAGCTCTCCTACCCTGAATCCCAAAATTCTTGCAAGGTAAGTTTTTACATTACCAGTTGTGTTGAAGAAGTAAGCGCATGATTTCTCCTTATTAATTTGAGTGCCTGAAGCTTCCATGAATATATCTAGGATGCCTTTCATCCTTTTAACTTCCCTGAGAGATACAACACAGAAGAGCATGATATCATCCACGAACTGCTGGTGGGTTATCGGGAGATCATTCCCCCAGACCCTTATCCCTTTAATTCGGTCCTCTTACGCTTCCTTTTTGATGTACTGTCCTAGCCCATCTGCAACAATAATGAAGAGGAAGGGGGATAGGGGATCTCCTTCCCTAAGACCTCCAGTGGAATTGAAGGTGGATGACAGGGTTCCATTTAAGAGGATTGAGAAGACCAGGGTGGATATCATCACCGAGATCCATTCTATCCATTTGTTACAGAAACCAAAGGCCTCCAAAACTTTCCTCAGGTACTCCCAATTTAATCTATCATAGGCTTTGGACAGATCCAATTTGATCATCGTTCCAGACACTTTTTTTGTTCTCGGCGAATGCACCACTTCTTGGGATGCTATCAATCCATCTAAGATCTGTCTACCCTCCACAAACCATGTTTGCTCCAGGGATATAATACTAGGAAGAATCGGTTTCAATCTTTTAACTCTCAGAGTGGAAATAATTTTGTAGATAACATTACATAAGGCAATAGGTCTAAAGCCCTACGGGTCATCTGACTTGGAGGTTTTAGGAATGAGAGAGAGGAGGGTGGCATTTAAACCTGGACATACCTTTTGATTTCTTCTGGATTCTTCCACCACTTCCAAGATGTCAGTGCCTATGAACTTCCATGCAGCTTGATAGAATTCTGCCGTAAGGCCAACCGGTCTCGGGGCCTTATTTTTTCAGTCCTTTCACTACTTCCTCGACTTCCTCTATCGTAGATGCTCTCATTAAAGCAAGGTTTTGATCTTTGGTGATCATATTGGGTATCTGGTTGCAGATTCTGTGAATTGCTTCTTGCCTTTCCTCCTGTGGTTCTATTAGAAGATCTTTGAAGTGTCTACCCATGGTTTCCTCCATATCCTCATGCTAAGTTTGTCAGACTCCTTCTTCATTTTTCAGAGAAAAGATTTTGTTTCTCTGTCTATGTTGTACCATTACTTTGTGGAAAAATTTGGTGTTCCTCTCTCCCTCCCTTAACCAATTCACTCTTGACTTTTGCCGCCATAAGATTTCCTCTTGTTTCCTTCTTTCCTCTATTTGGTTGACCAGTCTACCTTCTTCTACTGCTAATTCTTCACTTCGCCCTTCCCTTATATTTTCTTGTTGGATTTCCATCATCCTTTGATTTAACTGCTATTGGTCCTATATTATGTTTCCAAATTCTTCTTTGTTCCACTTCTTGATTTTTTGCTTCATTTCCTTCAACTTAAGCTAGAACATTTGCATTATGTTTCTTCCCCTTTGTTACTTTGCTTCCACCAATCCTTTACTTTCTTTATAAACTTAGGGTCCCTGAGCTAGAAAGCCTCAAATCAGAATGAACGATTTTTAGGACTAGCTTTGAGATCAATCTCTAATCTGATCGGCCAGTGGTCCGATCCCATCCAAGGTAATATTGTCGCTTCCACAAAAATGTCATAATCTGCTCAGATATTAGGAACCTGTCTAACCTTGAGGCAATTTGATGCTTCCCTCCTCTTTTGTTATTCCAGGTGTGTATCCCATTATTAGTTGGGATATCCACTAGCCTTTGGTCATTTATGGTGCCTGCAAACAGATCCATATCTGCATTTGTTCTTCTCACACCTCCTCTTTTTTCCTTCAAGGATGTAATCATGTTAAAATCCCCTCCTATAATCCATGGTGTATCTTGGTACAAACCTCGCACATTTACTAAGTTTATGATGAAAGTCCTTCTTTCCTCTGGGATATGAGGACCGCAGACCCCTGAAAGGAGAACCCATTCTTTAGAGCCAATGTTTCTAAATTTGTCAGAGAGGATTTTTGGCATACTCACCCATTCTTCGAATCTTACTTCTTCAGGGTTCCATAGTATGGCCAGACCGCCTGCACTTCCTATAGCATCATGTCCTACTATCTTGTACCTAGGCTTGAAGTTTCCCATGATCTCCTTCAATTTTAGTTCACTGATCTTGGTTTCTTGAAGTAACATCACACTAGGTTTATCTTTCCGTGGTCTTTCTTTGAGATATCTCTGTTTCCCTTTACTATTCAAACCTCTTATGTTCCAAGTCGTGATTATCATTTCAACAGTTTGGTTGGTTGGTGGAATACCTCTGAAAATGGCACCACCCTTCTTGAGTTAACAAGCATTTCTCCCACCATTTGTATGGATTCACTCATGGGTCTTCTTCCCCTTTTCTTCCCTCCTTTGCCTGGTACTCCTAATTCTTGACCCTGCCCCCCCATGATCCTAGATGCTCTGGTTGACTTACCATGATCATTCCTAGTTTCATTTTATATTGTTCAAACACTTCTTTGTAAAGCTGCTTTTGGTCTTCTGGAATGAACCTCTCATCTAGGTGTCTCCATTCCTGTAGTAATCGCTTCATCACTTGTTCCTCTTCGCTAAAATTTTCTTTCTGTGGGTCTATCTCCATCTGGCTTTGCTCCATTTGCATTTTATTTACTTCCCCTTCGTTTTCTTCCACTGTTTTGTTCTATTCTTTCTTTTTCCCTTTATCTTTCTATATTGGCTCTATTGGTTCCTCACTGCTTTCCTCATTGATCTCTTCCATTTCCTCTCCCTGTAGCACAACGAATTTGTTCTGATTTGTTTGTTCCTTCTCTTGCAAGATGGAATTTAATTGACAAGTTTTGAATGGAAATAAATTAATTATTTAATTTCTATTTTTGATATATATTAAATTTTAATATTAAATTTGGGCAAAGCTTCTAGCCGGATGCATGTTCCCCGTAATGGAAACTCGTGCAACATAATTATTATCTCTTTGTTTTCATGATGCTTGAGGTCTGGATGGTGGAAAAAATAGACTTAAACTTAATAATTTATAGATATCTATCTACAATAATAAAAGCTAAAATAATCCTCAAAAATTAAAAGAAAATAACATAACCATAAAAATAAAATATATATAATATATATATATAATATATATATAATAATATATATATATAAAATAAAATAATGTCAAATTGAAAAAATAATAAATAATTAATTAAAATGGGAAAACATCAAAACCCATCATAACACTCTCACATTTTGATTTAGGTTCATTGTGATATGAAAATGTGAATAGAAAAATGATCACATTGTTCCATTATCAATGTTTATTACATAAAATAATTAAATTGTACTTCGAACATCCATGAAATATGTTCATAATATTCTCAAACTCCGCCCAAAATTTCTCTGGAACATATAAAGTATGACCAATAAAATGCTAAAAAGTCCACATGTTTCCAAAAACAAAAACACTCACAAAATCAATAGATATGGCTTTCCAAGACTCCTAAAGTCTATGAATATGGCTTTCCAAAACTCAGAGATCACTTACAATACAATTCAAGTTTTTGTCAGCAAATGAGCAAATGTAATATTTCACTTGTTTAACGATGGAAAAAAAAATCAACACGAGTATCTTTTTCACATCGATAGCAAATTTTTCTTCACACAAAATTATGTTAATGTCCTCATTACCTACTTGACGCATTAATATACTATCAACACGACACTCATTAATCATGATGGGTTGTTGGATGGACGTAATGACTAGATCAAAGTAAAGCTCTAAACCTATTGGACTTTTTAAAAATTTTCCAGTTCACATTTAATTATTTAAAAAAATATGGTTTACATTTAAGTATTTATAAAAAAAATAGGTTAGATTTAATAAAATAAAAGAAGTGTTATATTAGATTTTTTTATTTTTAATTATAGGTTAATTATGAGAAATATAATACATTTTTAACAATTTTTTATTTATTTATATTTTTATTAAATATATATCGGAAATTTTGTAAAAAATTGTTGTGAAGTATGGGAGGTCAGCACAAACCATGTTTTGGTTTTACGGATGTTTGTTAATCTCTAGACAGGTGAATAGATTGGCAACATAAATCGTCAATTAAGTAACTGAGGGCTTATACCACCGGCAAGCACTCAGTGTCACATTTCATCAAGCTGTGAGAAGGACATCATGGCTCATGCGGTGGGTCAAACTCGAAGTCCTGCCCCGTGAAACCGTGACAAGAAAAATAAAGAAAAAGAGGAACAAGTTCAATCTAGTAACCCTGGAGGAAAACCGAGAGGCCGCAAGCCATCGGTTAATCTCATTAATGAAGCTGTGGAAACTTACCACGAAGGCACAATAGAGGAAATTCAAAAATTGATAGAGGAATGGGAGGTGGATCTGAACCGCCAAGCAGGATCAATGAAGATCGATGTAGAGGATTGGCTTCATTGGTGCCCGATCCAGGGCATACAAGAGGCCGAGTGACCTAGTTCAAACACATGGTTTCTCTACTAGTCAATGAAGGGGATTTTATGCTAGGCCCTCGCACAAATAGCTTTGAACATGGACACCGTAGTGCAACATTTCCCGAACTGTAAGCAGAATTTCCAGAAGCTCCTATTCCAAATGCAGAAGCAGGTTGGGTGCCTCCAGCGCCTTGAAAATCATTTGTCTTACATACTTTCATCCACTGAACTCCCGAGGTCTACTGCAAAAGACTCGACACCAGTGGAATTTGCATTAACTGAGGAAGCAGATTACTTAAAATGATGTCTCTTTCTGTAGTTTTTTATGCGGATAGCTTTTACTTTTCCTTCAGTAATTATAGTTATGCCATAGGCAAGTAGATAGTAAGATAAGCATAGACATACAATCATAGATTGCTTGGTTAGAAAGACTCAAGACTTTTGAATGGCATACCATGCCGTTAGGTAGCCAACAGACTTGGTTTCTCACACAATAAGTTGAAGCCACCTAACTATTTTAAAATTAATTGCAACTTACTATTAAATCAATAGAGAAAAAAATAATAATAAAAATTAAATTAAATTAAAAAAGAAAAAACATAAAAACAAAAAATAAAGATATCTAATATCTTTATTCCCTAAATACATCAACCAAGTTCATAATTACCTAATGGATGGATTAATGTATAATATATATTTAAATATCATCCTTAATTAAGAATAGTGTTCATGTATATTATGATATATTTTTCATTTTTCTAATCCCAAAAAGTTGTTACATCTCATCATGCCAGCAAAAAAAATGCAAGCATTCGTATTATAAAGAAAAGAGAATCAGCATTTAAATGTGCATTACTTCAAGTCCTAAGGGTTTTATTTTATGTGTTTAGGTTTTTATTCCACATGTTTACGTGGTGAGAAATATAGTGGCAAATGAGGAGTGGTTAATTAAAATTTAAATTTTAGTTGGAGTTATGTGAATTTTTATGGTATTTATTGGATTAAGGTTTTAAAGAATTAATTTTTTTATTTTATTTATACTTTATGGTTTTATAAGATATTTAGGATGATAAAAATCTATTATTATTACTTTAAAAAATAATTGAAATGGAAAATAATGGAAATCAAAATATCATTTGATTAATTTTGCTTTGAAACGTGTATTCTATATATTTTTGAGTTTTATATGCACTTAAAAAATGTTTAGCGTGGTGAAATATTTCTCTTTTTTGAGTGAATCAATAAGAGATTAATTTGGGGAAAAGATTCATGACTCTTAATAGCGATCTTGTTAATGTCCTTGTTACGCTAAAAGATAGTGCTAAATTTCAGAGTTTTTTTATTACAAATATTATGTGTATTTTCAAAATTTAATAAAAAATAATATATTTCATTATCACTATTTAATGAAAGGTTGTAAGGAACTATGTCAAGATGATCCAGAGATTAAAAATAGAATCAGAAATGAAAGTGTTCGAAATCTCCCGGAACGAGTGTCAAATCATAGTGTTCATCGTCATGATTCCAACGCTGCTTGAATCACCTCAATCTGACATTATATTAAGAAGTTACGACATTCTAAAGTTTTTGACCAACAAATAAAAAGTCAAGCAACGGGGTTGATTGGGCTGCTGACTAGGTAGTCCATACAACTAACGGTGAACCAATCTGGGCTCGATATGTGGCCCAATCATACAAGTGCAGATGGCACATGTTGATTGGTGGTCAGTGGTTGAGGTGGCCCAATAATAGGGTGCCACGTGGCCCATTGAGAGGGCACCACATGGTCCTCTATGACTGGTCAAAAATTTGTATAAGGGTCAAAGGGCCTTAGCAAGGTTTGACCCCTAAGACCTCCTACATAACGACGCAATGCTTTACCATCGCACCATGACCGTGGTTCTTAACATACCATGGTCACAGGTTTTATTTGAAGTTTAGGGGTTTTGGCGTGGGAGAAGGGGGGTGGGTTGCTTAGCCCCAATCCCAAGCCAGATGCAATCAACATGACCAACCAAAGGAGCTTTAGTGGAGAGGGTGGGGACTAGGCCCCAACCCTGCTTATATGCACAGTCCATAAGACCATCAGCGCACACAAAGAGGAGCTAGGCGGAGTCGTGAGTTCCAGCCCTGGGAATATGGGAGCCCATGTAACCACACAGAGGGGCCAACGGAGGGGGCGAGTGGATATGCCCTGGCCCCATGTTCTCAAAGTTGATTATGACCAATGGTGGACTCGACTGGAGCCAAAGCCAGCGGGGGCAAGTAGTTAGCCTCAACGCTCGACCATATTGCCACAATATGACCTGATCCTGAAACAATAGGGGCTTAGCTGACGGGGGTGGGCGGTTAGCCCCGACCCCCGACCACATTGTGTCCGCATGACCCTGACCTGGCGCTTAGGAGTTATGGAGCAATTTAAAGACTTGAAAATTTTCCCCTTTTTCAATGAGAATCCCACCAGTGCCAGGTGAAATTGTCACTCGACGAACTGTGTAAAGGGTGAAATGTCACACAGTTAGCAGGTTTTACCAAATTGTAGGACAAATAGTATAGCTTGGCTCCAAGAAACATATCTTACTTAGTTTTTAACCTTTTTGAGCTCAAGAAGAGCCTATATAGGGTTTTTGAGTATCCTAGACTCAATGGAAGCCTCAAGTTTATTATTTGAGCATTGTATGATGGAGATTTTGCAGAGTCAAGTCCTTTAGTGCTAGAGGTAGCGAGATTTTTGTAGATAGATGGAGGCATATTTGAGCATGGAAAGAGCCTAGTTAGAGGTTTTCTAGCCTTCCAGTTTCATCTACAGCAGTTGTTACGTTAGTAGAGCCGTTATTTTCAGTATTACCTCAATGTGCTTATGAGAGAAGCCCTTTTGAACACTTCATTGTAGAGTAATTGTATGTTTATGTGTTTTGATTTCAGGTGGAGTACAAGGACCTATTGTGAGAGAGTCCTTTTTCTATTGACAATCATGACTTGTTGTAGGGAGTCATATTTCTGAGTGAGAATTCTTTGTAGGAGAAACAAGCCACTCCAAATTCAACAAGTTGTATAATGTGATCATTTTCATTTGAAATCAATATAGGAGGCCTATCCATTAGAGAAGGGTCTGCAGATGTAGCCCAAGAGGGGTGAATTATGTTATCACTTACTAGTTTCTTCTCTTCATGTTTATCATATTGAGTTGCATATGAATTATTTGACTTTTAAGTTCATGTGAAAACTTAGCTCGTCATCTTGAAGAGGCTGAGAAACTAATTTTACATTTGAAAATTCATTTTGTTATAACATGCAAAGTGTTAGAGGATGATCGAAGTTTTCCTCCCACTTTCAGATCAGTTGGTATCAGAGTAGGTTCTGACTAAATTGAAAGTATGAGAGAGAAACTGAAGCATGAAAGACTCCAAGAGTGGGAGGAGATTAATCTATCTCTTCAAATGGAGAAAGTCGAACTAAGGAAATTTATTGAAGTTGCAGACGAGGAGAAAAGGAAAATGAACCTACAGTTGCAACATATAGTGGAGGAACAGATTGGTGAGTGTTCCTCCTGAAAGCAACAAAGAATCCCTCTAAGATTAAACCAATCTATGGGCATGGTCTATACACAGGATATGGATCCTCTGATGAGAATGATGCTTGCAGTTTTTATCAACTTTTAAAAGAGTCTCCCTATGTGCTAGTTGGTAAAAGTGGTTGGCTAGAGACATCATTCACTTCTTCATCAACATATGAAATGAAAAATATGGATGGTTGGCCAAAGGAGGTAATTAGTGTTTCTAGTTCTACTCCTTCAGTTAATGTTTATAACACATATTTTGCAGCTTTTGAAAATCATACCAAGGGGATTGGTATGAAGATTTTAACTTAGATGGGTTATGATGGAAGAGGTCTTGGAGTCAATGGGCAAGGTATCGTTAATCCTATTGAAGTGAAGGAATGTCCACAATTTGAAGAATTGGGTTATGGCCATGAATAAATTGGAGGGTGCTCCAAAATTTCTGAGGAAAAGAAATCATCGAGTGATGATCTGTCACACCATGATGGTAGTGACAATGAAAAATTATCTCTGCAGAGAGATGAGTGTTGCAAAGGACATGTAAAGTCCATTTCTTCTCATCATAGTCATAGTCCAAAAGACAGGTATAAGCATCATGGGTATTCCATAAATGTTGGTGATTTTGATCATTTATGGGAAATGTTTCATTGTACATTTTGTGATGCAGTTGACCATTGTGCAGTTGAGTGTGAGCAACATAAGGCGATGGTCAAAAAAATGGGTCAAGACCTTGGGAAAAGATATGAGGAACCTCTCCTAGGTATGAATACTTGCTTGTTGGTGGGAAAGCGTAAGAATTTTTGTACCCATTGTAGCATGAATAGGCACTGGATTGAAAAGTGTTGGAAACTCCATCCAGAACTTTGTCCCAAGAAGGAAAAAAAGGTCATGTGATCCCTTGCAAAGAAAGCCAAAAGTGGCAAAGTGGAAACTCATGTAGTTCCCAAAGAAGCCTTTGAAGCAGAGCGAGTGCAGAAAGATAACCCATAAGCATGGCTAAGCAAAGAATGGATAGACTATTTTATACAGTTAGCTTGCTTTGTAAAATTGTAATTCCTTGTCTATTCCTGTTTGGGACTTTGTAAAGTGAAGTCATGTACAAATCACTTATCTATAACAAGTGTATGTTCTTTGGCATGTTATGTTATTTTGGCTTGATGATGAGTCCATTTGTATGGGACTTTTGGGATGATAATTTGCATTTCATCTAGCATGTCTACAATTGTGTCAAGCACTCACCTATACAAGTATTTCTATGTGAAGCTTGTTTGTGAATTTGATCTTTGGTAAAGATTGTGCAGAATATGACCATAGTAATGTGGAAAAGGATATGCATGTCATTATACAAATACATCTAGTACATCTAAGAGTACAAGTGGAACTTTAGGACAACAAAGAAAAGTACAAAGCAATGCATGGTAAGCATAGTTTCTTATGATTTTTGGGTGGAGGATCTAGTTTAGTTTCAGCAGACAAAGACTTCAAGGTGAATATGTTTGAGCCAAATAAATATGGTCTTTGTAGAGAATGTTTAGATTCCATCCATCGAAAATTTTATTTCCTACATGTTTATAAGAATTGCAACAAGCCACAATTCTTGACAGGAGGATAAGGGCTTCACGCAGAGGATTGAGATAAAAAAGGCACCAATTCAAACAAATAAAGAAGGATTGAGATCGGGAAAGTAAATGAGTTGTTTACTCACTTATTTGCTAAGTGAAGAAAGAATTTTCGAGGCCCAAAAGTTCCTAGTGGGGAGGTATGATCCAAAGATAAAAAAAAAAAGCTCAAAAATGAGAATGCTCTGAATCTCCCTAAACTAGTGTCAAGTTGTAGTGTTCATCATCCTGAATCCAATGTTGATTGAATCATCTCAATCTTACATTGTATGAAGAATTTATGACATTTTGATTTTTTTTACTGACAACTAAAAAGTCAAGTAGCAGGGTTCACTGGGTTACTCACTGGGTAGTTTGTACAGCTGATGATAGACAAATCTAGGCTCAACACATGGCCCAGTCATACAGGTGTAGGTGGCACATTTTGATTGGTTTATAGTGGTTGAGGTGGCCCAATAAGAGGTTTCCACATGGCCCAATCGGAGGGTGCCATATGACCCTCTATGACTGGTCAAAATTTTGTATAAGGGCCAAAGGGCCTCGGCGGGGTTTGACCCCTAGACCTCTTGCACAACAACACAACAATTTACCACCTGACTACAACTATGGTTCTGTTGATGCCTCTAAAATCGTAGCACCAACATTGGGGGATAAACACCCGGTTCGGACCTTAGTACAACTCCTTTTCCATTTGGGATGGTGGCTCTGACTAGGGGTTATGGGACCAGTTTCCCAATAATGTGTGGTTTAATGAATGAATGTTTTAAGATGTATATCGAAGATGGTAGGTGGTTTAATATATGACTTTAAAACATACAAATATACCTACATAAACCGGGTAATCTAATAACAGTGCGATTCTTGATAATTCCTAACAGACAAACAATCATGTAAATTATTTACTTATCTATAGAAAGGTGCATTTAAATAATGATAAATTTGTTTAAGAAATTAAACAAAGTAATTATGAAAACATATCGCATGACATCGTAATATTTATCACTGATATATATCTCTAATTGGAACAATTCTAAATCGTTAAGAAATGGCTCAATATAGAATTATTCGAAGCCTATGAATGCATCAACAATAGCAAAATTAAACAAAATGCCAGTTAAATCAAGACAAAAAGAACAGTGATAGAAATACTGCATGCATTTGAGTCTTGATCTCTAAATAACATTCAAGTTCCACCTCTTTATTCCAGAAACTTCCAGGAGATACAAAAATGCAGGTCTTGAAAAGTTCTTTCACAAAAATTTGAAACCTTGATCCATTTCTTATAAAATAAATAAATCTAGAAGCGCAGCAATGCAACTTCTCAAGTCTAGTTTTTTCGTACAAATTGAGGACCCTCTCCTCAATAACATGAAAGGGTTTTAATAATAGAACTAAAACATACTATCAACAAAAATCGCTTAGAGCAGTTTGAACTATAAACATTAAAATCTGGGATTTTTATTGCAAAAATAGTAGTGCGATTGTTGTTGAAAAGATTCATTGTATCTACTTTTGCTCATGTATCCGCAACTGACAAATTAAGAGCATATTTTGAATTTTCAGAGGATGACTCATCCTTGAGTGTAGTTGTCTCGTGTACATGGCATCTGAAAGCTCGAGCACCATGCGATCAACAACGTCGGTAAGGCATTTGATGGTCATCTTTTGACCATGCAGCTTGACCAAAAAGGACCAAAATGCATCCCAAGTAAGGCTTTGTACTCTGCTGAGTTGTTCTTCTTTGGTGGCCAAATCCTGCTTCCATTGATTTTCTAACATTTTCGCTTTCGGGAGCTTTCCAGGGGAACAATCAGAAATCAAATTGACTCCATATAAATTATCATTTACCAGCTCTATCACATCGTTCATTATAGCTCCGGCCCTGGAAGTAGCCCTCTCTGCCTTTATTAACTATGTTTCCCATTCCGAAAACAATACTTCTTTATGCGACTCTTGAATTTTGGGTAGGTTAGCAGCTTTGCCTTTTGCCGTGCTTTGCCATTTGAGGAAATTTGAGACCTTATCATCCGCGTCTTCAAATTCTAGTCTAGTATTAACCACCTGATCGATCAACTATGCAGTTATGATGCATAATGGGTCGATAAGCGATATTTTATGGCAAAGGATAATGAGCTGTTGCGATAAAGCCTTATTTGCTTCTAGAGATTCTTTCTTGAATTCCTCGACCTTACGATAATCTCTGAACTGTTCTGTATATAGTTGAATCTGTGAGATTTCCTCCTCTTTTGTATTCATTCCTTGTTGATGTATCAATTGAAGTTGTTGGAGCTGTTGGGAAAGTTGTTGTTGTTTCTGGATGGCATGTTGGTCAATCTTTTATTTCTCTAGTTTAATTGAACTTTGAGTTGCTTGTTCCTTTGTTTTTCTTCGACAACTGTTCCTCAAGCTGATTAATCTTCTGCTTTTCTGTTGTTGTTTGCTCTTCAAGCTGAGCAATTATTTAATCTTTTTCTTTCATTAATAGATTAACCTCAGTGACCTTATCAATTGTGGCAGTTTTGTAAGCCCCTGCATATTGGGATAGCTTAGTCAAATCCTTAGAAGGATTGACCTCTGAATCCTTCCACATAACATTCATAAATTTTGGTTAAGGATCTATGGATGATGTTTGTTCAATTTTCCTCTTTTTTCTCTGTTTCCTTACTACAGCCCTATGCTTAGGACTGTAAAAGGCATCCAAAGGTGGTATAATGTAATTTCACCTAAAGGGTTTTTATGGATTATTTCAACTTCTTTCTGAGCTATGTCTGTACTGGTTGTCCCTTCTATTGCGCTCTCAGCAATGATGGGTCGTTGGGTTGCGGGCGATGCTGATGCAATACTATTTTGGGGGTCGCTCTGGCTTTTGACCTGCTGATCAAATTTTTCCCATTATTTTATCAATATGGGGTCAATATTAACATCTATTCTTAGGGGTTCACTTGTCTTTTCAACTATTTCCCCTTTTTCGGAAATATCTTCAGTAGTCTGCTCCCTGTTGTGTTCTTGTTGAACAGTAGGGGTAGTATTTAATAAATCTAGAGGCAATTTCTATAACCTCCTTGTCCTATATTCCGTGAATTCATCCATATTTGTGACTCTATTGATGCCTCTAAAATCGTTGCATCAACATCGGGGAAAACCACCTGGTCTGGAAGTCAGTGCGGCTCCTTTTCTGTTTGGTGTGGTGGCTCTGACTGGATGTAATGGGACCAATTTCCCAGTGATATATGAGTTGATGGGTGATTGGTTTGTAATGTATAGCAAGGGTGATAAGTGCTCTATTCTAAGGTGCAAAAAGATACAAAGATAACTAATCTATCCTGGAAATTCTTCTAACAATGCGATTCTTGATTGTTTATATGAACAAATAAACATAAAGATGACTTATTCATAACATAGAAATATGCATTCATATGATGATTACTTTGTTTAATTAATTAAACAAAGTAATAATTAAAACATTATCGCATTGATCATAATATATCACTGACATATATATTTAAAAGATGACAATTTTGAAACATTCAAAAGTGACAAGTTAAAGAATTGTTTTATAAACATATACATACCAATAATAACAAAGTTGATAAATGCTAATTCACATAGAGAAATAAAGCGAAAACATAGATAATAGTACCGTATGCATTTTGATCTCCTCTGATGTAAATCACATTCAAATTCTGCCTTCTAATTTGGGAATACTTTCACAGGATGCAAAAGTGCAAATTTCATAAAAGTCTTCTTTGTCAAAATTCAGAATTCTGGTCCAGTCTTTTATAAAAAATATATATCATAAGTACAATAGTGCAACCTCCGATTTAAGTCTTAATAAAAAATTGCAGACCATTTCTAAAAGCATGAAAGGGTCTTTAAATACTATAAATAACAACAAACTATGAAAGAAAGTCACTATGCGCTAGTATAACAAAAACACATAAATTTGGGATTTATCCTGAAAATAGCAGTGGTGCAGCGATCGAATGGATTCACTGTATCGGCTTATCTTCTTGTGATCGCAGTTGACAAATGGCAAGCATTGCCTGGAACTCTTGTGGCTGACTCATCTGGGAGTGTAATTGAGCTACATATGTGGCATCAGCAAGTTCGGGGATCATGCAGTTGATCGCATTCGTGAGACACTTCATCGTCATTTGCTGACTGTGTGGTTTAATAAGGAAAAACCAGAACGTTTCCCATGCTAGGCTTTGAATGCCTCCAATCAGTTTTTCTCTTTGCATCAGCTCTTGTTTCCAATGTTGTTCCAACAATTTTACCTTTGGGAGTTTGCCGAGAGAGTAATCTGTAATTAGATTAGATAAATGCAGACTGTTGTTGATTAATTCAATCAGATGATTTGTTGCTGCTCTGCATCTAGATGTATCTCTCTCAGCTTTCATTAATTGAGACTCCCATTCGGAAAACAAGATTTCCTCTTGTGACTCCTGTATCCTTGGCAGATTGGTAGCTTTTCCCTCTTTTGAATCTTGCCATGATAGAAAATTAGTTAATCTTTCATCTACCTTCTCTAATTCAAGCCTTGCGTCCATTGATTTTTCAATCATAGATGCTGAGATATCACATAAAGGGACGACCAATGATATATTATGACATAGAATATCCAATTGCTGGGAAAAAGCCTTGGTCATTTTTAGGGCTTCAATTTTGAATTCATTTATCTGGGGATATCCTTTGAATCGCTCTATCTGATCTTTCATTTGCGCGATTTTCTCTTCTTTTGATTTCTTATCCTGCTCGCTCAATAGTTGTAGTTTGCTCAATGCTTGAGACAACTCTTGCTGTTTATGGATGGCCTGTTCATCAATCCTCTGCTTTTCATGTTTTAATTGCTCATTTAATTGTTCATTAAGATGCCTCTATTCCATCAATTGCTATACAAGCTGCTCTATTTTTTGTTGTCTTTCTGTCGATTGTGCCTCTAGCTGGATGATTACCTGGTATTTTTCCTTCAACAGATGACTAACCTCTGAAGCCTTATCTATTGTCGTTGCTATATACGCTCTGGCATACTGAGACAATTTTGTTAAATCTTCGAAGGGATTTACCTCTTCTCTCCATACCACGTTCATCATTTCAATCTGAGGAGTCAAAAGAGGACTGTGATTAATTTTCCTCTTCTTCCTCTGTCTTTTGACTACAGCCCTATGCTTAGGACTGTAGAAGACATACAATGGTGGTATTTCTTCAATTTTCAGTACAATCTCCTTAGTGGGATTTTCAGGGATAATCTCTATGTCTTTCTGAAGCTTGGGTGGGCTGCTTGTTCCTACAATCGGAACTGTGTTGACTGCTAATTTCTACACTGTAGACACTTCTGGTGTAGTGAACCCTTGGGTTTTCTCGAGATTACTGATGATTGAATCAAATTGTTCCCATTCCTTGATTAACTTGGGATCAATATTAATATCTGTATCAAGGGGTTCACTAGTTGTTACCTGCTTCTGCTCCTTTTATGTTGTTTTCTCCTTCTCAGGAATCTTTTCAATTTCAGGAGAATTCTCAGTAATTTCTCCTCAATGTAGCCTTGAGGTTGTACCATAGAGGTCGTATTTAACAAGTCTAGGGGTAGGGTTTCCAATCTCTGTGCCCTGAGCTTATAGAATTCCTCTAGTCCTCCTGCTCCCAATTTGATCTTGGCCATATGTTTGACCCAAGAAAATATTTCTGCTAAAACAAACAAGTCGTCGTAGCTATCCTCCTCATGATCAAATCTTGTGATTTTAGCCTGAGAGGTAACATTGTAGGCAACCTTTCTAGGATTGTATTGCCTTTTTGGGATAGTTGCAAGTTTTAACAACTTTATTTTCTTGGCCTCCTTCTCTACATGTTTAAAATCATGCAGGGTAAAAGCACCACATCGAAGGGGAAATGTCGGCCACATGTGCTTTTTAGAATCCCTAAGGGTCCTTGGCATCCCTTCAACTGTTATTTGATGTGCTAGTTCCCTTTCCAGTAGTTTATCAGGGATGTACAGAGGAAGAACATGAGGGTTGGCAAGGCTGCCGAAAAGTCTTATATAGGTGAATCTTTCTTCTCCAAACCAACTGCCAATTGCAGTTAGGTCGATTGATGCTTCCTCGGATAACCTAGGAGCAGGCTTATTGAATATGGCATAATACACAGGAAGAATAAAACCATGAAAAATTCTATACAGATGGTTCTTATAATGGGATTTCCATAGCTCCTTATGATAGATGTGAATGGGATTGGGGTCCTGCGGAGTCCATTTCCATCCAAGAATGGGGTATTCGGAATTAAAATAGATAGTGTCCATGATATAGGCACTCATGTAAAAGGGAGGTATCACCCGGGTAGACACAAACCTATTTTTTATATATTCAAGTATCTTGGTGGCCATTTTATTAGACAGAATGTTTGCCCAGTCCATGATATAGCCATTAATTGCAGCGTCCATTAATGGGACCATATCTATAGAGAATTTAGCAGAATCATGGACTCTGAAGAGTATGCACATCATTGCACCAGCATAAAAATAAGGAGAAGCCAATGAATCTACAAAGTACATACCCGATGTCTCATTCTTGTGTTTGGTCGGAAAATGTCTCCATTGTCTAATAGGGTCATATTCAATGTCGTTCTCCTTTGCAAAAGCCTCCAAAAATGCTTTGTTATACCGCTTCTCCGGCTGAGGTAAATGGTAAATTTGTCTAAGATCCTCTGCTCTAAATGGCCCGAACACTTTTCCATCAACTATAGAGAATGTCCTATCTGTGGTCGCAATGCTTTCAACAATCCACCTGACCACATCATTATCGGGCAAAACCTTGGCACGCGCTGCTATTCTATGTAGATATGAGCAGGCCAATTCCTTCAGAGTATTCTCTGATTTGCTTGTGGAATCTGTTGTAGCTTCTTCTTCGAGTTCTTTGGGCTCCTCCGCATCCAACAAATTGTAGATACTCTCCCAGGATGCTTTTCCTAAGCCGAGGTAGGTAGTATCTGATATCAACCCTTTCTTATTTGGTTCGGTTCTTTGACTACGACAGGGGCCTTGGTTTTCTTCACCTTCTTTCCCATTTTCTCCAGATTCATCAGCTCAGAGTAGCTTTGCACAGATAATGAAAAACGTAATAGAGAAATATACCTACTCAAAGCTAATATGAAATGAAAAGAGTTAAGGTAATTCACGCATGATAAACAAAATGTAATTAAGTATTACCACGGGTGAAATCCTCGAAGGATTCACCCTTAACTGCAAAATTAATGACCACCATAACCGCCAATCGTAGTTAATAAATGTAATAATTATCCATCACATCATGCATATAAAACGTATCTTTTGATCTTCTAATCAGCGATTAGCGATAAATCGCAAATCACAATTGGGAGGTTCATCGGTCAGGCTTAACATTTTGGGCTGATAGCCCCAATTGCGATAAAGGTAAGGAATCTAATAAGGCAAAGGAATAATCAACAGATTGCTTGATTTATTGCTTTTTTGTTCATTATTTCTTTTAAGATTTATGCCTGCTAATAATACCTTTTGACTGTCTTTTCTTGAAACACGCGCCTTACTTTATGATATCGCAATCGGGGGATTCAAAAGGGATTTCACTATGTGTCATGTGATATGTGTGATTTCTGATTCAGATTATGTTATCGAATCAGAGGTTTAGTATAGACCTTTTGGGATGCATCCTTTTTTTAACTTTGCGATATGTGATCTCCGATCACATTATTGCATCGGAGATTTGCTTATGAGGGCTTTTCAAAGAAGGATATATAATATTATATCATATTTTAACAAAAGGTTTTGGATATTAGTTCTATTGCGTTAGACCTTTTGATAAGGATTTCCATGTGTCATATGATTAATTCCAGGCAAGCGAATTTTATTGAATCATTGAATTTTAACTAAGTTTTTTAAAAAAAGGGACCCATTTCTATCTAAACTTTTTTGATAAAAATTTAGAAATGGGGGGGTTGTTGTACATCACAACAGGCTCCTAGTTTGAATCTTTCCAGATGAGTTACTTGTGAAAATAACTCTGCAGAAGCGAATAAATCATCAAACTCATCCTCCTCATGTATAAATTTAGCAATTTTCACCTGACTGGTGAAATTGTAAGCGACCTTGTTTGGATCATACTCTCTTGGGAATTACTGCTAGACTCAGGTCCTTAGTTTCCTCTGCCTCTTTCTCAGCATGTTTAAAGTCATGCAATGTGTAAGTGCCACAGTGGAGGGGAAATGGAGGCCACACTTGCTTTTTAGAGTCTTTAAGGTTTCTAGTCATTCCCTTCTCCACTATTTGGTATGCTATTTCCCTAGCTAATAGCTTCCCTAGGATATAGAGTGGAAGGACATGAGGTTCTGTTATACTCCCAAAAACCATAATATAGGTGAAATTCTCCTCCCTGAACCAACTGCTGATTGAAGTTAAGTCGATGCTGGCTTTGTCAGAGACCCAAGGAGCAGGTTTGTTAAAGATGGCTTGATGAACAGGTAAAACAAAACCATGACAAATTCTGTATATGTGATTCTTATATTTAGACTTCCATATATACTTATGATAAATATGAATGGGGGTTGGATCTTGAACATTCCATTTCCACCCTAAAATTGGAAAGTCAGAATTGAAACAGATAGTGTCCATTATGTAGGCACTCATATAAAATGGGGGCACGACTCTGGTGGTGACAAATCTGTTTCTTCTATAATCTAAAATTTGACTGGCCATTTTATCTTATAGAATGGTTTCCCAATCCATAATAAAAGAGTTTACTGTTGCTTCTATTAATGGGACCATTTCTATAGAAAACCTAGCAGAATCTGGGCTTCCAAAGAGCCTACATACCATTGCAGTAGCATAACAATATGGGGATGTTAAGGAGTCCATAGAGTACATACCAGAAGATTCATTTTTATTCTTGTTTGGAATATGTCTCCACCGTTTGATAGGGTCTGATTCTAGGTCATTCCCCTTAGCGAAAGCTTCCAGAAATGCCTTGTTGGAGTGCCGCTAGGGATCCGACAAATGATACATCTTCTTAACATCTTCAGGCTTGAATGTCCCTAACATCTTCCCATCGGCTATGAAGAAGGCTCTATATGTTATATTAATACTTTTGATCACCCATCTCACTAGATCATTATACGGTAAAACTTTGGCTCGGGCTGCTATTTTATGGAGGAAGGAGCTGGCCAAGTCATTAAGCGTGCTCTTTGTTTATCAGTTCCATCAATTATTGCTTCTTCTTCTATCTCCATTGGATCTTCTGCTTCGAGTAAAGTATAGATGCCTTCCCACGAGATTTTACCAAGTCCTAGATAGGTAGTATCTGCAATTACCACCAATTTTCGTAGGTGCTTCTTCCACTACAATAGGGGCCTTTGCCTTCTGAGATTTCTTAGACATTTTGCCTAATTGTGTGATTCTTGGTCAGCGCCGCAAAATAAGAAAGAGGAGCATAACAATTGAAAAACTTGAATAGAGATAATACAAATTACAAACCAAACGCAGTTAAACACATTAGATGCATGACATGTTATGTTGCACTTAACTATCTCGGATGAAATCTTCAAAGGACATACCCATAACTACTCTTTAATGTTTTGCCGTAACTTCCAACGTGAAACTTTAATGCTGAAACCATATGTCGCATTGCAAGTCTTGTAATGGTTCTTTGTAGAATAGGTGTTGTTACTCCGCAATTTGTGATCAGCGATTGTGTTATTTTAATATTTGTGTAATAATCGCATATCGCAAATCAGGTGTTACAAGTGCCATACTCAAAAGATTTGTTTGCATAGTTTGCGATTGCGATGAGTGCTGAGTTGGCATGAGGAGACAACGAGTTTTAATCTTGGCAAATCATGTTATTTCTTTGTTATCGATTTATCCCCTTACAACATGTATTCATAATATTTGTCACTTTAATTATCAAGAGCGCGCTATGCGATAATTAAATCGCATTGCGATTTTTCAATGCAGTATATTGGATGTTTCTTTATAAATCAGTGATACGTGATTTGTGATAGCCTTTTCGCATCGCAAGATTTCAATGGACTTTTATATGCGCTTCACTATGAATCAGAGATATGTGATTTGTGATAGCCTTACCACATCGCAAAGTTTCAATGCTGCTTTAAGTCATCCCGTGGGATTAACGTTGTGCAAGATGCGATAGTTTTATTACATCATGCGTATAAAAGGCTTACCTTGATAAAAAATTTGCAATGAGAGTTTTTTTATGACTATGATCGCATCGCAAGCTCTTCAAATGGATTTTCACAGGTTATAAAGAAATGCGGTTTGCGATGAGCAGTCCTAACTATTTTAAAAGCAATTTCCATATGACTTTAATGGAAAATTTATTTTATTTGAAATTTTATTGCTTTTATCTATATTAAAAAGGGGACTCATTTCTTATTTGTCATTTTGAGACTAAGAGTTTAAAAAATGAAATGGGGGGTTGTTGCATAGCACAACAATTGGTGATTCACTGGGAGAACCAGTTATATTTGAAAAATAATGAAATTTCTAAAAATTTCTTATGTAGAATCAATCAAGGAAAAGACAACTATCTAAGAATTAGTTAGATAAAATTTTACTCTGAAATAAAAATATATAAATTTTGCAACCTCTTTTACAAACCTTATGATAAAATAACAACATTTTTTGTTTTCTTCAAGCTTTGATTGGTTGTTAAAGATAAAGTAGGGGGCTCCTCCAACTTAGCTTTTTAAATTTACTCTTTTGTCACAGGTAGTGCCTCTACTGCCAACAAACATCTATAGTCTCGACAGGGTTACCTTTTAACCATCAGCCATTCATTGTCCCATCAATCTAAGAGTATAACGTTTTTGAAGATAAATCTAAAAGATATGTTTACATGAAGTTTTTATTTTTTACTTTTTTATTTTTTGGAATAAAAGCCATTGTCCTGGTTTGGGAGCCAGATGATGACAATGCCATTCACTAGTTGTAATTGAACTGAACAAGCTGGCTCGTAATGAGACCCCTTGTCTTATGATTATAAGCCATTACCCGGTTTTGATATCCAGTATTGGTAATGCCAGTTTAATTAGTTCCCTATGATCATGGTAAGCAGAATCGTCATGAGACCTCTTATCTTTTAAATCATATATATTTTAGAATTACACTCTGAAAAATCATAAACCTAGTGGATGAGGTGAATGACTTACTCCTTAAGAGTTTGTGGATGACAATTTTAAAGTTATGGATGCTTAGCTGGAGAAAGTCCTTACCTTTTTATAAATAACCTTTCTTATCTTTATAAAACTTCAAAATGATTTACTGTATTTTCAAGGTTTGGAAGATTTCACAAAATTAAAGAGGTTCTCAGAGTTTCATGTTTTATCTAATTTCCATAAGTACAATCATTTCCTTAAAAGGTTCTATTTTTGAAAACAAGTTTTCACGATATTCTTTCAAAGAGATTTTCAATAGTGAAAAGCCAATGGGAGACTATTTGCAATATTATTTCCTAAAAGAAACTAGCTTTCATAAAGAATATGTACAGGTAAGAAGGGGTTACCTTCTTAGGAGAAGAATTTCTTTAAGATAAGCCCATTGAAAGGAAGAGAATCTCTCTTTCTTGATAAATCTTGTAGTAGAAACATTGATGAGCCTATCTTTTCAACGATTTGAAATGGTCCAAGCCATATCTTTCGAAATTTGGTATGTTTACCTTTGTCTTCATGTGCTTTATCCGATTTCAAAACGAGATCACTGGTCTGTAATGATTTTGTGCCGACAGAACTTGCATCAAAAGAAGATTTAATGATTTGTTGATATTTAGAATGAGTAATTATGGCATTTTATCTTTCCTCATCTAATTTAAGGATTTGATCAAACCTCAATTGAATAGAGGAAGAAGGGATTTCTTTAATAAATTGCACTAGGGCTCGAGATGGGAGTGCTAAATTTGGAGGTATTACAACTTCTTTTCCATACACTAAGTTAAGAGGAGAAGTACCTATTGAGGCCTTTTGAGTTATGCGATCTGCCCATAATGCAAATATCAAAGATTTATGCCAATTCTTTTGGTTTTGATCAATATTTCTTTTGATAATCTTGATGAGAGTCTTGTTAGTTGACTCTGCTAAGAAATTTCCTTGAGGATAGTAATTTGCAGAGTATTTTAACTGATCTGAAATGGGGCACTTAGGCTCATTGTCTAACTTACAAGGACCCCTCCCACTTCCAAAGCTTAAATGTTCCCAAGTCTTTATGATTAACCAATGTGGAATTGAATATGTGCTTGAAATAAGGTGTATGCTTATGTTTATTGTTGATTGTTTATGTGTTTTAAGTCTATTTCCTTAAACTAATATAACAACAACTAAAGAAGCAGATATAATGCAACAATAAAACAACACACATAAGACAACAATTTAATGAGGAGTTCACCCAAAACTCTTGGGATACATCTCCTTGAGCTCTAGTCAACTCGACTAGGCCCTCTGGGATTATGGCAGCAATCCTTTTACAAGCTCTCTGGCTCAACTCCACTGTTTAACACAAAAATAATGGGTTTATAATGTCATTCTATCCCCAACTTTGAAGCTCTCGACCTTCTTGCTCTGGCTTTGGCTCTTAGGCTCTCGCGCTGGCTTTGGCTTCTCAGCTCTGTCTCTCGGCCTCTGCGTGCCTCTGTGATCCGCTTGACCTCCAAGCGATCCTAGGCAACCTTCCAGCAACCTTATTGTAGCTTTGCTGCCTGTTGATCACACTCTCAGGCTTTATCGCCCCTTTAGCTCTCTACGCTGCCTGCTTATGCCTCTCAATCGTGCTCTCAGACTTAGCAACCCCTCTATCTCTATCATTTAATGGTTTTTAAGCCTATCATCACTTATCTGTTCATTTCAACTCTCGGGCTCTCTATCGTTGTCCCTTCTTCTTTCCTCTGGAGCGTTTAACAATCATTGCTAACGTCCGAAGGTATGGTGGCCACCTATTTTGTAATGGAAGGAACCATCGACGATTGAAATCCCTAAAAACAGTCGTTCCTTGTTTACATAGAGAAACATTGTAAAACACGGGAAAATTTGCCAAACGCAGTCTATCGGACTTCAAATATCCATAAATCCACCTTTTAATTTCCTATCACATCTCCACCGTTGATCTAAGATGTCTAGATCCAACGAATGAGGTTCATTTCGGGCGACCCTTTCGTACGGGGGTTAACCACCCGATAAGGGTGGTTTTCTCTCTCTAGGCCCTGGACACGTGGCAACCAATGTATGGGCTCGGGCAGAGCCCGGCCAAAACCACTTAACGCCTTTGGCCCACCCGAAATACCGCTTGTATCGTGATTTCCTTTGTATTTAAAAATACATTAAAACATGAAAATCCTGCTTTAACGGAATTGAAATAATATATATCTGCATTAACAAACCCAGTCTTTCAATAATCTTTCACATCCTGAAGATGAACCACCTTTGCTAGTTCGAAACGTCGATAAAAAAGAAACATAATGCAATGTATCCGAAAGATAATCTACATTAACAAACCCTTTCAAGGCCGGATTCATCGCTTATCGCATCACATATGTGTTTTGGGTAAAATCCCAAATACACGGGAAATACATGAAAAACCAAATTCTCAGACCTGAAATTTTATACAATTAGGCTTTGAAAACGTATTGGGTCTGGCCTTTTTATCGACATCGGGGATCGCTGGCTGCCGATCACGCGATTTAATCATGGCCATCCATTCCTTTCCTGATCCAACAGTTGAGATCGCACGTCACGGATCATCAATCACACATCGCCTATACATTGACCCCTTTACATCGCTCCGACGCGACATTGTGATGTGATATGTCACAATCACAAGTTGCATTGGCTCGGGGGTTCGTCCCTTGTCTCATGCCATCGCCGATGCCGATTTGCCGACACCGATATCAGCCATCGCGATATCGCATCAGCTTGGGGGTCTTTCCATATATATATTTCGCATATGCTTACCTCTGAACCGATATGTTGGGAATCGACGATCAGAGGTGCTTCCCATTTTCACTTAAGTCCACCTTTTGGACCTCCTCCGATGCGATTCTCCCTTTCTAAGGGTTTTTAAGCCATTCTTAGGGGATTTTGCCATTTTTTTCCAAAAACAAAGGGCATCTTCTTTCTGTCATAACTTTTGCATCCTAAGTCCATTTTTGCCCATTCAAGTTGCAGTAGATTCAAAATGAGACGATCTTTGCAATGGGGCTAATTCCAGGAACTTCCTTGGACTTTCATTTTTCCTCTGTGAGGAACACTTAGACTTAGGAGTCTATACAAAATCCATTTTGGATCATGCCTTCCCACCAAAAGAACTTTTGGTCTCCAAAAGACTGATATACTGGTCTAAATAGTAAATGAGAGTGACTTGCCCTCTTCTTTCAGCCTCCCTACACTTGCCTTGCACAGTTCCTTTGAACCAAAGTTTCTGACCACTTCCCTTCTTGGATGGGCTAGTCTTCCTGGGAAGAGTTGTCTTCTTCTTTGCCTCCTTGCAGAACTCCTGCTTAGATGGTCACAGAAGGTAGTTTGAACTTATCTGCCTTGATCATTGATCCAAGGTGGCTCAAACAAATGTGAAGTACACCTTGTCCACAAAACTTTCACTTGTACCTGTTTGACAAGCTGTCAACAACAACTGTTAACAAAAACAGAAATACAGACAACAACTGGATGGCCTAACTCCTGCTTCAACAAAAGAACAGATTTCACATCTTGTGAACACCTCCATGCCTTACATCTACATACAAATGATGGACTAGGTAACAAGCCCACAAAACATGCCTTTAAGACAAATGACCCTTCAAGTCAAGCATGTAGAAAAAGACCATTTGGACTCTTTTTCAAAAGATGAAACACTTCATTATTACCTCCATCTTGGAGACCAATTCAACTTTTTCCAAGTTAATATTGCATTACATGCATGTTTACAACAAAGCAATCAACCCTTCAAGTTAATTACACATACATGTTCAAATACAAGGAAAACATCAACATCACTGTGTTCATGCATCTCATGCTCATGCATGCATTTCATCCTTTAACTTTCACTTAAGCACACTATACTTTCGAAGCTGAAATGAAATATAATGTTGCAGCAACAAAGTGAGTCTCCTACTCAACCTCTTTCCATTCACCATCTTGGTAAAGTCCTGCAACTTGCATCTTATCAACAAAGAAATGCAAATAGATGCATCAATAGACATGCAACCTTAATTGGAAAAGAACTCTATCCATTTCTTACCAATCTAGTTCCAAGGTCTTTCCTGTGTCTGCACATCAATGTCAACATGTGAATCATCCTGAGACACTTCATTCATGGAAACTTCTTTCCATTTCTGCCATCTTCTCTTTCCATTTTCCTCAGCTTTTGTGGAAGCATTGCTGGGTTCAAAGTCCAACATCTTTCAGCAAGATGCCCTTGCTTATGGCAGTAAGTGCAACACATGTGCATCCTATTGACATCATGATTTGCCTTGTCCACTGGACCTTTGGCTTTTTTCTTCTTTTCCTTCAAAAGTTTCCTGTATGTGGCTATTCTCTTCCAACATCTAGAAACATGATGGTTATCCAAACCACAAAAGGAACATGAAATTATTTTCCCATATCTATGTGGAAATTTATCATGCTTTGCAAAATCAAAAGGAAGATGATTTGAACCAGATTTATACCTTCCTCTTTCACCTTTATTGCCTTCATGAGGAGGTGAAGCAAAAGAAGAAGTGGCTCCCTTTGGAACACCATCAATCTCTTCAATGCTGTTAGAGTTTCCACAACTCTCTGGTTCAAGTGTGTGCTTATGAACACCTGCATCCTGCAAATGATGTTTCGAGCTTATTACATTCCTCCTGAACACAAAATTAACACTCTGCAATGCAACCACTTCTTGGAGCTGTTTCAATTTCCTTCATGGCAGCTTTGGAACTTTCTCCAGAAGACTGTCCATAGCCAACACCAAAATAGTTAAGCCTTTCCTCAACCATTATTGGTTCAACAATACCTTGTGCATGCTTTCCCAAGCCCTTTCCTTCATATCCCATCTTGAACATTAGCTTGGAACCTATGCCTCTAGTATGTTTTTCAAAAGAACCAATATAAGCATTCTTAGAAGAATTTGAAGAAAAACTGGAATAGTTTACCTCTTCTTCAAGCTGATACTTGACCAAGGCTTCTTTGGCAACAAAGAGCTATGACTCCAACTCATGCATCCTTTTCAAGTTCATATTTGCAATATGAAGTTGCCTCTCCATTTCCTGCAGTCTGTCAGAAAGCAACTACTTCTCTTCCTTCATGGAATTCAACTGCTCTCTAAGTCTGCTGCTCTTCCTTCCATCCTCATACATCTCTCTCACCCTGTCCATCATGATGAATAAGTCTTGCTTCAAGTCTCCATCATAGAGTCTTGTGATGAAGGAGGAATTTGAGGATTCACTTGTAGAAGTTGTCATTATACCAATGAACAAAAGAACTTCAAACAAGATTAATAAAGAGCATTATAAAGCAACCTTTTGCAACAAACCTCTTGTGCTTCAAGGATTGCTTTGAGGTCCTTTGGAATAGAAGAATGCCTTCAGCCCTTCTTCCTTCTCTGCAAACTCAAGCAATAGTCAGTATACCATCAATCAGACAATCAATCCTTGACTGCCCAAACACCTTTCAAACAAGCGATCTTTGCTCTGTCAATCAAGCATTCTGACATAACCTCCTTTGAAGGTGGGTTTAATCAAACTTAGGCTCCTTGTCTAACTTACAAGGACCTCTCCCACTTCCAAAGCTTAAATGTTCCCAAGTCTTTATGATTAACCAATGCGGAATTGAATATGTGCTTGAAATAAGGTGTATTATTATGTTTATTGTTGACTGTTTATGTGTTTTAAGTCTATTTTCTTGAACTGATATAACAACAACTAAAGCAGCAGATATAATGCAGCAATAAAACAACACACATAAGACAACAATTTAATGAGGACTTCACCCAAAACTCTTGGGCTACATATCCTTGAGCTCTAGTCAACTCGACTAGGCTCTCTGGGATTATGGCAACAATATTTTTACAAGCTCTCTGGCTCAACTCCATGGTTTAACCCAGAAAAAATGGGTTTAGAATTCCATTCAATACCTAGCTCTGAAGCTCTCGACCTTCTTTCTCTGGCTTTGGCTCTTAGGCTCTTGTGCTGGCTTTGGCTTCTCGACTTTGTCTCACGGCCTCTACGTGCCTCTGTGATCTGCTTGACCTCCAAGCGATCCTTGGCAACCTTCCAGCGACCTTATTTCATCTTTGCTACCTGTCAATCACACTCTTAGGATTTCTCGCCCCTTCAACCCTATGCGTTGCTTGCTTATGCCTCTCAATCGTGTTCTTAAACTCAACAACCCCTCTGTCTCTATCATTAAACGGCTTTTAAGCCTATCGGCGCTTATTTATTCATTTCAGCTCTTGAGCTCTTTGTTGCTGTCCCTTCACCTTCCCTCTGGAGCATTTAACAATCATTGTTAACGTCCCAAGGTATGGTGGCCACCTATTTTCTAACGGAAGGAACCATTGGCAATTGAAATCCCCAGAAATAGTCGTTCCCTGTTTACACAGAGAAACACTGTAAAACACGGGAAAAATCACCAAACGCAGTCTATTGAACTTCAAATATCCATAAATCCACCTTTTAGTTGCTTATCACATCTCTACGGTTGATATGAGAGGTCTGGATCCAACGGGCGAGGTTCATTTCGGGCGGTCCTTTCGTATAGGGGTTAACTTCCCGATAAGGGTGGTTTTCTCTCTCCAGGCCCTGGACACGTGGCAGCCAATGTATGGGCTTGGGCGGAGCCCGGCCAAAACCACTTACCGCCTTTGGCCCGCTCGTAATCCTACTTGTATCATGATTTCCCTTTGTATTTAAAAATACATTAAAACATGAAAATCTCGCTTTACCAGACTTGAAATAATATATATTTGCATTAACAAACCCTTTCAGGTCCAGATTCATCGCTTATCGCATCGCATATGTGTTTTGGGTAAAATCCCAAATACATGGGAAATACGTGAAAATCAGATTCCCGGACCTGAAATTTTATACAATTGGGCTTTGAAAAATTATTGGGTCTGGCCTTTTTATCCACATCATGGATAGCCGATTTAATCGTGGCCATCCATTCCTTTCCTAATCCGACGGCTGAGATCGCATGTCGCGGCCGGCAATCACATATCGCCTATACGTCGGCCCCTTTACATTTCTGTGATGCGACATTGCGATGTGATATGTCGCAATCGTAAGTCGCATTGGCTCGGGGGTCAGTCCCTTGTCTCATGCCATCACCGATGCCGATTTACCAACACCAATTTTGTGGATTGTGATATTGCATCGGCCCGGGGGTCTTTCCATATATATATTTCGCATATGCTTGCCTCCGACCCAATATGTCGGGGATCGGCGATCGGGGGTGCTTCCCCTTTCCGCTTAAGTTTGCCTTTTGGACCTCCTCCGATGCGATTTTCCCTTTATAAGGGTTTTTAAGCCATTTTTAGGGGATTTTGCCTCTTTTCCTAAAAATAAAGGGCATCTTCTTTCTGCCATAACTTTTGCATCCTAAGTCCATTTTTTCCCATTCAAGTTGCAGTATATTTACAATGAGACAATCTCTGCGATGGGGCTAATTCTATAAACTTCCTTGTACTTTCATTTTTCCTCTGTGAGGAACACTTAGACTTAGGAGTCTATCCAAAATCCATTTTGGATCATTAACTTAAAACCTCTCTTAAGAGAAAATTCAACTATACTATTTCCAGAAAAATAAGATGCATTGTAAAAAATAAGCGCACTAAGCAAACCAAACTTTGTAATGATGAACTGATCAATAAATTCAATAATTGCATCAGAATTGGCTACCTTTAGAGGAATTGCTTCTACCCACTTTGTGAAGTAGTCCGTGGCTATAAGGATGTATCTGTGTTGCTTGGAAGAATGTGGGACGATTTCTCCTATAACATCAAGTCCCAATTGTTCAAATAGTTGCTCCATATTTACTGGTTGTAGAGGAAACGCTGGTCTTCTTTGTCTTCCGCTAGTAGTTTGGCAAATCTTGCATTTCCTTACGTAGTCATGGGCATCTTTAAACAAAGTTGGCCAATAATATCCATCATGTAGTATTTTGTGAGCTGTAGTGTCTCCTCCAAAATGTCCACCTGCTGGGTAATCATGTAATTCCTACAAAACAGTCTGCGCTTCAGCTTTTTCAAGGCATCTTAATAAAATTGAATCATAATTTCTCTTGAATAACACATTATCAATGATTTCAAAGTGTTTAGCTTTTAATCTTAAGGCAAGTTTGTTTTGTAACTGAGTTCAGGGGGAGCATATCCATTTTTCAAGTAAAATATCAGATTAGCATATTGAGATTCTGAATTAGTGATACTTATCTCATTCACTTGTGTAGTATTATCTGAATCTTCATGGTCTGGAATATTTGAAGCTCCTGCTAATAACCTGCAAAAACCTTTCCCTCTAACAATTTTCGTTGGTTTAATATCAATATCATATTCTTGTAAAGTTGTTTCCCAACTGGCTCTCTTCTCTCCTACTTCCCTTTGAACTAGCAATTGTCTCATTGCAAAGAATGGGACTATTACTTTAGTGTGTGTTTTTAGGAGAAATGGTCTAAAGTGTTTGATAGATTTAAATACAACAAAAGCTTGCTTTTCAACTTCTGAATAATTGAGGTAAGCACCTTGCAAATTATAACTAAAGAAAGATATGGGTGCTTCTACTTGTTTGTCATTGATTTGTGTTAAAACAACATCATAAGATGTTTCAGTGGTTAGAGTATACAAAATAAAATGACTAGAAAAATTTGGAGTATTCAATGCAGAAGCATTAATGATTGCTTGTTTGATTGAATCAAAATCTTATTTCTCATTATGTCCCCATTTGAAAACTGAATTTTTCTTAATCATAGATTGCAAGGGTAAAACTATCTGAGAAAAATCAAGAACAAATATTTTCACAAAATTTATCTGCCCCAAAAATGATTGCATAGATTTCTTGTTATGTGGAAAAGGAATATCAGAAATCTCTTTTATCCTGTCTGGATCAATGTATATGCCATCTTTGGATACAATAAATTCTTAGAGCTTACCTTCATTAAGAGAAAAGAATGGGATTTAAAGAAATCCCATATTTCTTACAACGTTCAAAGATCTTTTTTTAATCATGCAGATGATTGGTCCTTTTCTTAGAATAGACAATTATGTCATCTAAGTAAACAACGAATGTTCTATTGATCAAACCTTTGAAGGCTATATCCATGGCTCGTTGTAAAGTAGCTCTAGCATTTATCAAACCAAAAGGCATTTTCTGATAAGCATATGTTCCCCATTTAGTTCTGAATGTAGTCTTTAATCTATCATCTAGATGTACCAGTATCTGATTATATCTTGAAAAACCATAAAGAAAAGACATTAACTCTGAGCCAGCAACTGATTGAAGTATTTGTTCCATGGTTGGCAATGGGAAATTATCTTTCAGACATCCTTTGTTGAGATTTCTAAAATCTATGCAAATTATAATGTCACCATTCTTTTTCCCTACAGATACTAAGTTTGAAACCCATTTAGAATGTTTGACAGGAAATATTATTTTAGCCTTAAGGAGTTTATTCAACTCTGCTTTCATTTGACTTTCAAGAATTGGGTGAATTTTCCTTAGCTTATGTTGTACAATTTTCTCATCAGAAATCATTGGAATTGTGTGTTGAATGATAGAGGTATTATAAGTTTCCAGATCTTCGTAGATCCAAGCAAAAACATTTTTGTATTTCCTTAATAATCTGATGAAAGAAAATATTTCCTCTGATGAAATTCCAAGTCCTAGATTGACATTCTGGGGTTTGGCCTCAGTGCCAAGATTTACTAATTCAAACTTTAAAGTAGAACTTTGAAGTTTTGCATTAGTAACCTTTTTGAATCTATCCTTAATATCATAAAGATCTTCTAGCTTGACCACAAATCTAGGAATAGGATTTTCATTAAGTCTTTGCTTTAATTGAAGATCATGATTGCTTTCGTCGATAATATGCCCATCATAACATCCTTCAGAAGTCAAGAAATTTAAGATATCGTCATCGTGATTAAATACACGCCAATTGGTGACAATATTTGGGATAGATGGTTGAAAAATTAATTCAATTGAAAATCTATCTGGACTATAATCCTCAGATGGAAGGAGCTTAGAAGCAACATTATCCAAAAGGTCAGCTACTGCATTCTGTGATCTAGGAATAGGAGATATATCAAATGCCAGAAAATGAGTTATGAGATCTTGAACAAGTAATTGATAATGTTTGAGATGACTCGAGAGAAAATGGATAGTATTTCTTACTTGCTTAATAACAATCTCAAAATCACCAAATACTTTCAGATATTGGATATTCAGGCCTATTTCTTTATAGAGCCCTTGAATCAATGTCTCATATTTTGCAGTGTTATTGGTACACTCAAATTCCAATCTACATGATAAGATGGTTTTTTCCCCCTCTGGATTAACTAAAATACATCCTGCTCCTGCACCGTCATTGGATTTTGATCCATCAAAATATAAAGACCAAAATAAAGGCTTATTTATGGGCTTATTTACAAGTTCATCTACAACTCTAACACACTTCGAGGTATCAGCACGAGATAAATTTTCAATTTGCAATATGACACTATTAATAGGAAAAGGGGATTGTTGAGCATTAAAATTCCCAAAAAATGACTCAGCTGAATAGTTTCCGAGAATATTATTATTAAAGGCTACAGGTTGACTCTCTTGTTCAAAATCAGTTACTGTATGAGTCAAATGATTTTCACGATCTATTCTGATTTGATTTGGCTTCCCATTATAGGGAAGCCACATGTGATACCAATCAGTGGAAATATAACAATGAAGTTTTTCGGACCAATCTTTGCTCAGACTCAAACCATAAAACTTAGGGATGCCAGTGATTAATATATCAATTCTTTGGACAACCCTGGGATCAGCTGCTAATCTGATAGTAACTGAATTTATCTCTCCTAAAACTTGTACCTTAGTTCGATCTAATTGAACAATGTGAACTGCAGACTTTTGGGGTTTAATATTTAATTTGGAGCAAACTGAGGCTGGCATAATATTTGATGAATCCCTTGAATCAATCAAGCAGTTATGCAAATTTCTATTGTAGATCTCATAAGTTAAGAGAAAGGAGGAGTATGAGAATTTGACTTGTCCCTAATTAAAACAGCATCAGTAGCATCTACCTTATCAGATGGTGGCTTACTTGATCCTTTAGCAGCCTTGGACAATACACTAGTTGGAAGAGGAGAAGAAGGTACGACATTTAATTCTTTGAGCATCAATTTTTGTTGATGTTTGAGCTTTCTAAGTTCATGCAAAGAAATATTTGCTCGAGTCTTCTTCATATCTTCTACAATGTTATAATCCATGGAATCTGAAACTACTAGCGTTTTAGATGATGAGGGAGGATTGGAAGATGATGGTTGATTGTGGGAGGTGTAATTGGAGTTTTCTTTATGGGAGTTTTGTCTTTAGTAACATGAATTGAGTTTTTATTTTTAGAATTCCCCTGATTAGGCTCAGCTATACTTTTGCTTCTGGTATTTACTGGGAGAGCTTCCTACTCACTTTCATTATCAGAATTGGGTAAGATAAAGTCCCACATTCCATGACATTCAACTGTTTCATTTTCATCTATTTCTTCAGTGGATAAAACTGTATCTTCATCATCATCATCTTCTAGATCAGATTCGACATTAGATATCGCATTAAGTGGTTTAGGATCAAACGACTGATTTATTTTAAAATTCCTAAAAGGTTTTTTAGTAGAAGTTTCGGATACCTGTTTTTTTATTTCAACCATTTCATTAGACATATTTTTAAGAAATTTTTGTAAACCTTCCATGTCATATGGATCTTTGACTACTTTCTCCTTTGAATCATCTCTAAAGGTAACTTTTTTGGATTTCCTTTCTTCTATAGCATTTTTCTTTTCCAAAGCTAGGATATGTTTTTCAACAGTGATTGCTTCCTTCATATTTTCTGCTAATGTTGGTTTAGCAGCTCTATCAATTAAAATGGCTATGTTTGAAGGCAAGGCAGAGATATGCCATTCATTTCGCACTTCCTCACTAGGCTTGGATGTCGTGAGAATTTTATTCAACAAGTTATTGAAGCATGAGTTGAAGTCTTTGATGGGTTCCTTTGATTCGGATTTAAGATTGGAGGGATCATTGATCAAAGTTGTTGTAGACCTATCATCTCCAAACTTAGTTAGAAATTTCTCTTGGAAAGCATCCCAACTATTGATAGAACCTGGTGGTAACAAAAAGTACCACGATCCTGCTGCTCCTTGTAAAGTGTATGGAAATAGTCTAACAACAACATATTCTTCAATTACTCCATTCAAGTTGATGGATAACATGAAATTATTTATATGTTCTTATGCTAATAGGCCAACGTCAGGGTTAAATTTTGGTAACCATTTTTCAAGATGAGCTGGCAATTGGCTTAAAGGTGCAAGCATTCTGACCGCTCCTGGATTGGTCCATGGCCTTGGTTGAGGTTGATTATGCGCCATCGTGAAGTTAACAGTAGAAGAAGGTGATGAAGGGGTAGAAAGTGATTGGGTAGAGGACATTGAAGTTCTTGTACCTGTTTGGACTATGGTTTGAAGTTGGGAAGGGGATGAATGATCTTGTAATGGTACGAATGGAATAGATGACGACGATGACAAAGTCTCACTGTTAGATTCAGATGGTGTTTTCCTAGCCCTTTTTCGACTTGGTAGAGGACATTAAACTGGTAGAATACCAAGCTTTTCACTTTTCGATCTGGTAAGGGGTTGCGATGGGATATTGTGAAGTTACACTGCCTTGGGATAACTCAGATTTTTCTTGGCATATCGAAAACCCTTGTAGTTTATGAATCAAAGACTGTACTTTAGGGGGTTCGGGAGAAGAATTATCTGGTGTGTTTAGGATTTCAGTGGTGGGTGTTGTATTATTCTTTTCAACTTCTCACTTAGGAATAGGAGATTTCAAATGAAAAGGAGAAGTTGGAGGAGATGGTGAGGTAGTTTTACTCTTAGAATGGCTTGTGGATTTAGATTTACTTGCCATTCACAGTTAGCCCTCCTTCTAGCACCAAAAATGTTGATGCCTCTAAAATTGTAGCACCAACATTGGGGGATAACCACCCGGTCTAGACCTTAGTATAGCTCCTTTTCCGTTTGGGATGGTGGCTCTGACTAGGGGTTATGGGACCAGTTTCCCAATAATGCATGGTTTAATGAATGAATGTTTTAAGATGTATATCAGAGATGGTATGTGGTTTAATCTATGACTTTAAAATATACAAATATACCTACATAACCTGGGTAATCTAATAACAATGAGATTCTTGATAATTCCTAACAGACAAACAATCATGTAGATGATTTACTTATCTATAGAAAGGTGCATTTAAATAATGATTACTTTTTTTAAGAAATTAAACAAAGTAATTATGAAAACATATCGCATGACATTGTAATATTTATCGCTGATATATATCTCTAATTGGAAAAATTCTAAACCATTAAGAAATGACTCATATAGAATTATTTGAAGCCTATGAATACATCAACAATAGCAAAATTAAATGAAATGCCAATTAAATCAAGACAAAAAGAGCAGTGATAGAAATACCGCATGCATTTGAGTCTTGATCTGTAAATAACATTCTGGCTCCACCCCTTTATTCCAGAAACTTCCAGGAGATACCAAAATGCAGGTCTTGAAAAATTTCTTTCACAAAAATCTGAACCCTTGATCCTCTGCTTATAAAAGAAATAAATCTAGAAGCGCAGAAGTGCAACTTCTCAAGTCTAGTTTTTTGTACAAATTGAGGACCCTCTCCTCAATAACATGAAAGGGTTTATATAATAGAACTAAAACAAACTGTCAACAAAAATCGCTTAGAGCTGTTAGAACTGTAAACATTAAAATCTGGGATTTGAATTGCAAAAATAGTAGTGGAATTGCTGTTGAAAAGATTCATTATATCTACTTCTGCTCATGTATCCGCAATTGAAAAATTGAGAGAATGTTTTGAATTTCCGGAGGATGACTCATCCTTGAGTGTAGTTGTCCCATGTACGTGGCATCTGAAAGATCGGGCACCATGCGATCAACAACGTTGGTAAGGCATTTGATGGTTATCTATTGACTATGCAGCTTGACCAAAAAGGACCAAAATGCATCCCAAGTAAGGCTTTGTACTCTGCTAATTTGTTCTTCTTTGGTGGCCAAATCATGCTTCCATTAATTTTCTAACATTTTCGCTTTCGGAAGCTTTCCACGGGAATAGTCAGAAATCAAATTGACTCCATATAAATTATCATTTACTACCTCTATCACATTGTTCATTATAGCTTTGGCCCTGGAAGTAGCTTTTCTGCCTTTATTAACTGTGTTTCCCATTCCGAAAACAATACTTCTTTATGCGAATCTTGAATTTTGGGTAGGTTAGCAGCTTTGCCTTCCGCTGTGTTTTGCCATTTGAGGAAATTTGAGACCTTGTCATATGCGTCTTCAGATTCTAATCTAGTATTAATTGCCTCATCGATCAAAAATGCAGTTATGATGCATAATGGGTCAATAAGCGATATTTTATGGCAAAGGAGATTGAGCTATTGCGATAAGGCCTTATTTTCTTCTAGAGCTTCCTTCTTGAATTCCTCGACCTTAGAAGTGTTCTGTATATAGTTGAAGTTGTGAGATTTCCTCCTCTTTTGTCTTCATTCCTTGTTGATGTATCAATTGAAGTTGTTGGAGCTGCTGGGGCAGCTGTTGTTGTTTCTGGATGGCATGCTTGTCAATCTTTTGTTTCTCCAGGTTTAATTGAACTTTGAGCTACTCGTTCTTCCATTTTTCTTTGGCCAACTTTTCCTCAAGCCAATTAATATTTTATTTTTCTGCTGCTATTTTCTCTTCAAGCTGAGCAATTCTTTAATCTTTTTCTTTGGTTAATAGATTAACCTCAGTGGCCTTATCAATTGTGGCAGTTGTGTAAGCCCCTACATATTGGGATAGCTTAGTCAAATCCTTAGAAGGATTGACCTATGAATCCTTCCATATAACATTCATAAATTTTGATTGTGGAGCTATGAATGATGTCTGGTCAATTTTCCTTTTTTTTCTCTATTTCCTAACTACAGCCTTGTGATTAGGACTGTAAAAGACATCCAAATGTGGTATCTCCTCAATATTTAATGTAATTTCACCTGAAGGATTTTCAGGTATTATTTCAACTTCTTTCTGAGCTATGTCTGTATTGGGTGTCCCTTCTATTGTGCTCACAATAACGATGGGTTGTTGAGTTGCTGGCGATGCTGATGCAATACTGTTTTGGGGGTCGCTATGGCTTTTGATCTACTAATCAAATTGTTCCCATTCTTTTATCAAGATGGGGTCAATATTAGCATCTGTGCTTAGGGGTTCACTTGTATTTTCAACTATTTCCCCTTTCTCGAAAATCTCTTCAATAGTCTGCTCCCTGTTGTGTTCTTCTTGCTAAACAGTAGGGGTAGTATTTAATAAATCTGGAGGCAATGTTTGTAACCTCCTTGTCCTATATTCTATGAATTCATCCATCTTTGCGGCTCCTAGTTTTAATCTTTCCAGATGAGTTACTTGTGAAAATAACTCTGCAGAAGTGAATAAATCATCAAACGCATCCTCCTCATGTATAAATTTAGCAATTTTCACCTGACTGATGAAATTGTAAGTGACCTTGTTTGGATCATACTGTCTCTTAGGAATTATTGCTAGACTCAGGTCATTAGTTTTCTCTACCTCTTTATCAGCATGTTTAAAGGCATGTAATGTTTAAGTGCCACAACAAAGGGGAAATGGAGGCCACACTTGATTTTTAGAGTCTTTAAGGTTTCTAGTCATTCCCTTGTCCACTATATGATATTTCCCTAACTAATAGCTTGTCTGGGATATAGAGTGGAAGGACATGAGGTTCTGTTATACTCCCAAAAACCCTAATATAGATGAAATTCTCCTCCCCAAACCAACTTTCGATTGAAGTTAAGTCGATGTTGGCTTCGTCAGAGACCTGAGGAGCAGGTTTGTTAAAGATGGCTTGATGAACAGGTAAAACAAAACCATGACAAATTTTGTATATGTGATTCTTATATTCAAACTTCCATAGATACTTATGATAAATATGAATGGGGGTTGGATCTTGAACAATCCATTTCCACCCCAGAATGGGAAAGTCAGAATTGAAACAAATAGTGTCCATTATGTAGGTGCTCATATAAAATGGGGGCACGACATTGGTGGTGACAAATCTGTTTCTTCTATAATCTAAATTTTGACTGGCCATTTTATCTGATAGAATGGTTGCCCAATCCATAATAAAAGAGTTGACTGCTACTTCTATTAATGGGACCATTTCTATAGAAAACCTAGCAGAATATGGGCTTCTAAAGAGCCTACATACCATTGCAGCAACATAAGAATACGAGGATGCTAAAGAGTCCACAGAGTACATACCAGAAGACTCGTGTTTATTCTTGTTTGGAAAATGTCTCCACTATTTGATAGGGTCTGACTCTAGGTCATTCTCCTTAGCGAAAGCTTCCAGAAACGCCTTGTTGTAGTGCCGTTTGGGATTCGGCAAATGATACATCTTCTTAACATCTTCAGGCTCAAATTTCCTGAACATCTTCCCATCGGCTGTGAAGAAGGCTCTATCTGTTATATTAATACTTTCGATCACCCATCTCAATAGATCATTATACAGTAAAACTTTGGCTCGGGCTGCTATTTTATGGAGGAAGGAGCTGGCCAGGTCATTGAGCATGCTCTCTGTTTTATCAGTTCCATCCGTTGTTGCTTATTCTTCTATCTCCATTGGATCTTCTGCTTCGAGTAAAGTATAGATGCCTTCCCACGAGATTTTACCGAGTCCTAGATAGGTAGTATCTGCAATTACCACCAATTTCGCTGGTGCTTCTTCCATTACAACAGGGGCCTTTGCCTTCTAAGATTTCTTAGACATTTTGCCTGATTGTGTGATTCTCAGTCAACTCTGCAAAATAAGAATGAGGAGCGTAACAGTAAAAAAACTTGAACAGAGATAATACAAATTACAAACCAAACACAGTTAAATGCATTAGATGCATGAGATGTTATGTTGTACTTAACTATCTCGAATGAAATCTTCAAAGGACGTACCCATAACTTCTCTTTAATGTTTTACCGTAACTTCTAATGTGAAACTTTAATACTGAAACCATATGTCGCATCACAAGTCTTGTAACGATCTTTTGTAGAATAGGTGTCGTTACTTTGCGATTTGCGATCAACGATTGCGTTATTCTAATATTTGTGTAATAATCGCGTATCGCAAATTAGGAGTTACAAGTGCCATACTCAAAAGATTTGTTTGCATAGTTTTCGATTGTGATGAGTGATGAGTTGGCATGAGGAGACAATGAGTTTTAATCTTGGCAAATCACGTTATTTATTTGTTATCAATTATCCCTTTACCGCATGTATTCATAATATTTGTCAATTTAATTATCGAGAGCACACTATGCGATAATTAAATCGCATTGCAATTCTTCAATGCAGTATGTTCGATGTTTCTTTATAAATCAGTGATATGCGATTTGCGATATTCTTATCACATCGCAAGATTTCAATGGGATTTTATGGATGCTTCACTATGAATCAGCGATAACCTTATTGCATCGCAAAGTTTCAATGCCACTTTAAGTCGTCTCGTGGGATTAACGTTGTGCGAGATGTGATAGTTTTATTACATCATGCGTATAAAAGGCTTACCTTGATAAAACTTTGCAATGAGGGTTTTGTTATCACTATGATCGCATCGCAAGCTCTTCAAATGGATTTTCACGGGTTATAAAGACATGTGGTTTGCGATGAGTGGTCCTAACTATTTTAAAAGCAGTTTCATATGACTTTAATGGAAAATTTATTTTATTCAAAAGTTTATTTCTTTTATCTATATTCAAAAGGGGACGCATTTCTTATTTAGCATTTTAAGACTAAGAGTTTAAAAATTGAAATGGGGGGCTTGTTGCATAGCACAACAGGTTCTTAACATACCAGGTTCGTGGGTTGTATTTGAATTTTAAGGGTATTAGCGTGGGAGAAGGGGGGCAAGGCGCTTGGCCCCAACCCCAAGCCATATGCAGTCAACATGACCAAGCGGAGGAGCTTAAGCGGAGAGGGAGGGGATTAGGCCCCAGCCTCGGTTATATGCACAACCAATAGGACCATCAACTTATGCAAAGGGAAGTTGGGAAGAGTCGTGAGTTCCCACCTGGGGCATATGGGAGCCCATGTAACCACGTAAAGGGGCCAGCGGAGGGTTGGGCAGATAAGCCCTAGCCCCCAATTCTCGGAGTCAGTTATGACCAACGGCGGACCAACACGGAGCCAAAGATAGTGGGTGTGGGCAGTTAGCCCTGAACCCCAGCCATATTATCATGATATGACCTTATCCTGAAAGAATAAGGGCTTAGCCGGCTGGGGCAGACGATTAGCCCCAGTGATGTAGAAAAAATTGAATTTTCCTGCAAAGTTCAACTTCTCAATATGGATTACAAGAAAATATTTCGTTATTACTCAATTAAATATTATTCACCACATCTCAAAGGATTTAAAATAACGCACAAAATAATACAAGGAGTCATACATAGAGCCTTTAGCAAAAACACATTTTCATTAAACAAAGGAAAACTATATATGCATAACTCATAATCATACATTTCTCTCTTGGCCTGATCCTACATTCATTTGGTCATTTTGTTTTCCCTTTAGGCTTACAATATTTACAATAACATATACAAACAAAATAATTTTTTCTAGATCCATAAACCAATTCACAAATCACTCATGCTTTTCAAGGTAGACACATTTTTACATTATTAACAAAATCTTGTCTATCCATAGTTTTTCTAAATTCTAAAATCACCCTGAATAGTTTCTAATATTTCTAAATTTTTTCTTATCCTAACAACTTGCTAATTGCTACCAAGATTTTTTCTTCTCCAACCTCTCATGATTTATTTCCTAAATTTTTCATTGCCTTAAATGACAGATTTTTCTTCTTAAAAATATTATCTCTATCTATAGTTCTCTAAGAAATAAAGAAATTTAAATTATTTACAACAAGGAAATAGAATTAATTTTCCATGTTAAGACCCAGTTTGGAGCTTTGTCTCCAAAAAGCTTGATGACTTGGAAGCTCTAATGCTTATCCATCAGACTCCCAAGGTAGAAAACGTTCATGACCTCCTAGTCACATGTCATCAATTTATGAATCCTCTAGGATCCCAAACCTTGTGGTGTAGTTGTCCTTTCATCTTTGCATGTCGTTGTTCACTTGAATTGTTGATGCAAGGTATTTCTATTAGTTGAACATTCTTGATGGTTTTCCTTTTTATATTTCATCTTCCCTTGGATGTTCTCCTCATTAGTATCCACATTCCATCAATCTCATCTTCCAGCTCTATCCTTAGCTGAACTTCACGTTTTTTTTTCATGTGATGTTTTCTATCCTCCTTCGTCATAAAAGTTATAAAAATGTTATTCTATTTTGGCTTATATACATCCTTTACAACCTGTTGGTCATACATTGCAGTGTTCCCCTCATTATATTTCAAGACAATTCCCTCTTCTTCCAATTCTAATTTTGCATAATGAATCTATAGTCTTTCGCTTATTATCCTCTTATCCAACAAATTAAGCTCCTCATACAATTCAACAAAACCATATTGAATCTTATTTGTAACATCCATGCAATATCCATAACTTGTGTCTTCTACCAACCACTCTTCCAAAAGTTCCATCTCTTCTTCTGTGATTCCTTCCTCTGGAATAAGACATCCACTTAGTATTCCAATGATTGGAATATCCTTGAGTATGTCTTCATGAAGTATCTCTTCACCCTCTATAATATTCTCAACATTATATTCTTGAAGAGTTTCCACATCATCATCATCCTTCATGGCAGCTTCTAATAACTATCCATCTGTAATAGTTGTGAACACATGCTTTAGAAAAGACTCTTCGATCTCAGTCATCTCCTCCAACAACTTAATTTCTTCTTCAACCTTCATAATCACATCATGTATGTGTCATTCACCACCTACAACCATACACAAAGTGTTAGATTCAAAAATATGAGGCTTCTCATTAATTGATGCGTTAGCCACCACATCTCCATGTTGAACTGAATTAGTAAAATATTTCATCAAACTATGAATAACTTATTCCTTAACATCTCTAGCTTCCTCTTCATCAAGAAATAATCCTTGTTAAAAAACATGCATTTCATATTTAGTTGTTTTGTGTTCTTCCTTCAATATGGCATACAAACTTTGTCTTAGCTTCATTTGTAATGAATTCCATCTCACCTTCTTCTTTTTCATTGTCCAACCATGTATTTGGTCTTCTTCATATTCCTGTAGCAAATCCACTAGTACACTAAGATGTACTTTAAATTCAGCCATTTCCCTCTCAAATTCCTCATCACTCATTTTCTTCATGCCATCTATCCTGGAACTTCTTTTCATGTGATTGTGACTTCTCTCTAAACCCGCTATATGACTATCAATAGCCATATTTACCTTTTCCTTTTGTGAACGCTCATTGTTCACCTGTGAGCTGCAACAAACCTTCTCTATCTTGTAACAAGTCTGATACTTGTCAGGGTACCAATTTCTCCTCTTGGTAACTCCTCTCTTCCCCTCTTCCTTGGCAGTTCTACCCACATGCAATGTGGAATTGCCTTTGGCAGCTTCTACCCAACTTTTGCTTGTTGAAAGTTGTCCTTCTCCTTGTTCTCTATATTAGAACCTTTCTCATCCTTTTAGAGTGATCTTCTCCTCAACTTCAAACTTTGTATGGCTGCTATAATTTCACCTACTCACCTTCTCTTTAGAGAACTTATGTTGTCCTAATTTCAACAATTTAATTTGCTACTAGGTTATGTCACAATTCCTTCACTAGAGAGATTTGCATGCTCCTGCTTCCTTTGTCACAACTTCACTTGTTGCAATGGTTATTATCTACAACTTTCCTTCTCTCCTACCAACCATTTCAATCTTTTGTAGTCATCTCCAATCTCCAAAGAGAATTCAAGCTTTGATACCACTTAATGCAAGAAAAAATAAATTTTCCTACAAAGTTCAACTTCTCAACCTAGATTACATGAAAATATTTTGTTATTTAGTCAATTAAATATTATTCACCACATCTTAAAGGATTTAAAATAACACACACGATAATAAAAAGTGTCATACACAAAGCCTTTAGCAAATCCACATTTCCATTAAACAAAGGAAAACTATATATGCATAACTCATAATCATGCATTTCTCTCTTGGCTTTATCATACATTCATTTGGCCATTTTGTTTTCCCTTTAGGCTTACAATATTTACAGCAACATATACAAATAAAATGAATTTTTCTAGGTCCATATATCAATCCACAAATCACTCATTCTTTTCAAGTTAGACTCACTTTTACCTTATTGACAAAATCTTTCCTATCCTTATCTTTCCTAAATCCTAAAATCAGCCCCAATAGTTTCTAATATTTATAAACTTTTTCTTATCCTAACAACTTGTTAATTGCTACCAAGATTTTTTCTCGTACAACTTCTCATGATTTATTTCCTAAAATTTTCATGCCTTAAAAGGCATATTTTCTTCTACTAAATCTTATCTCTATCTATAGTTCTCTAAGAAATACAAAAACTAAAATTATTTACAATAAGGAAATAAAATTCCTTTTCCATGTAGCATCACCCAGTGCCCATCCACATTGCATCCACGGGACCCTGACCCGAGGCTTAGGGGTTATGGCGCAATTTAAAGAGGTGATAATTTTCCCCTTTTGTGGCGAGGATCCCGCGAGTGCCAGGCAAAATTATTGCTCGACGGACTATGTAAAGGGTGAAATCGTCGCGCAGTTAGATGGTTTTGCCAAATTTCAGGACACATAACGGAGCTTGGCTCCAAGAGGCATATATTGCTCAGTTTTTAACATCTTTTAGCTCAAGAGGAGCCTAGATAGGGGTTTTTTAGTGTCTTAGACTCAATTGCAGCCTCAATTTTCTGATTTGATAACTGTATGATGGAATTTTTGTAGATTCGAGTCCTTTAGTGCTAAAGGCAAAAATAGTTTTGCAACAAGATTAAGGCATATTTGAGCATGGAAAGAGCCTAGTTAGAGGTTTTCCAATATTCCACTTCATTTGTAGTAGCTATTACTTCAATATAGTAGATATTTTCTGTCTTTTATCAATGTGCTTATGAGAGAAGCCCTTTTCAACACTTCATTGTAGAGTATTTGTATGTTTATGTAGGAGAAACAAGCCACTCCAAAGTCAACAAGTTGTAATGTACTCATTTACTGCTGAAATCAATATAGTAGGCCTAGCCATTAGAGCGGGGCCCAAAGATTTAGCTCCAGAGGGGTGAACTTCGTTATCACTTATTAGTTTCTTCTCTTCATGTTTATCATATTGAGTTGCATATGAATTTTTTCAATCTTAAGTTCATATGAAAGAGGTTGGGAAACTAATTTTACATTTAAAGACCCATTTTGTTGTAACTTGCAATGTGTCAGAGGGTGATAAAAGTTTTTCCCCCACTTTCAGATCACAAGATGATACTTGTACTTCCTAAAATCAAATCGAAATAACTCAGAGGAGTGGCATCACTCTTTCATGTCCCCAAATTAATTAATTTTCTGAAGAAGAATTTATGTTTTTATAATTTTGGCAATTGGAGGGATATTTTGGCCCACAACTTAGGAGAATGGAGAAATAAAAGGAAGATTTGTTTTTCGGGTAAAGAGAAGACCCGACTATAGAAAAGGGGAAAAATCGTGGAGTTGGTAGAATGTGGGGAACACCCCTCAAGGAATACTCACCCCTTGAAGGAAAAATCAATTTTTATGAAGAGAGGTCGAAATATTTGAAGGAGAGACCCACAAGGAAAGGTTAGGAAACAATTATAAATAGAAGGGTGAGGGCAGTAATTGGGGCCTTTTGCTAATTTGATATTTGAACCATTGTTTGCTCAAGTTATTTAGCTGGGTCAATAGAGTGTTGTTCATCACACGAGATTTTTGAGGGGAAATCTCAGCTCCTACTTCAGTGGACTTCAAGTGCCACCCTAGGGTAAATTTGTTGCATTCTTGGAGCTATTCCGGAGGGTTTACACAAGAAATTTGAGTTGTTGAGGAGCAAATTGGGCACAGTAAAGGACCATGCACATCTCACGGGAGTGAGCTACATGACAATGTTGATTCCAGAAATTTAGAGGCACATTCTCTTGGTAACTACCATTGTTTTTGTAATGGTTTGAGAGGCAGGTTTAGTGGGCTACATATTGGCTGGAATTCTTCTTCCTAGGTCAGTGCAAAAGTGTTATTGATTGGGCTAGCACGGTGATTAGAGGAGAACCTTGGTTGTAGGAGCTTGAACTAGAGTTGGGCTGAGGGTTTACAAGGGGGACATAAGGAGAAATCTTGGAGGAGTTTTAAGTTAATTTTGGATGGCTTTGACAACTCTTTCTCAGATAGTATGAATTGCCCAGCTGAAGAGGGAGCTCACATAATTTTGGGGTAATTTCGGAATCTTGGAGCTAGGCCCAACCCTTTTTGGGTTTTTCTGGGTTTTTCAAGGAGAGGCCACGATTAATTTGGTTAAATTTAAGAAATCTAGAAGGCTCAAACATGTGTCTCTTTCAAACCAACAACTGTTGGTAATTTGCACCATTTTATGGGTTTTTTGGGTGGTAGTTTTGGGGCAGATTCCTTTCTGGGTTTTCCTAAGCAAATTGTGGAGAGACACCAACTGCAATTTTAGAAGGTTTTGAGCACATGAGTGACATATATCAACATTTTATTCCAGTAGCGAGAGCAAGAATTTACTGGGGTTTTGCAGAGCTAAATTGGGTTGATATTTGAGCACATTGACAGTGATTTATAAACTTTGGCTTTTGCTGGTTTGTTGTAGCAAGCCTAGGTTCCTCTCTCCCTCACTATATTGTACTTATTTAACTAGGAATTTAATATAAAGACCCAATTTTGGTGCCAATATATGTGTATTTGATATTTATGTATGTTTGCAATTTTTGGGTGTTGTTCATGAGCATGTTTTTATGTTATTCACTGTTAATTTCCTATCAAGAATATTACACACTCAAAGTGTCTAGTATCAAATGAGATGGTCTGTATTTGAGTGACAAGCCTTAGGTTATTCATATTCCTCAACAAATTCAAGTTCATATCAATTGGTGTTAAACCTTTCACTTTGGGAGTAGTATAGTGTAGTAGAATGAAAATTTTGCAACACTTGGAAAATCACAATAATGCCACATGGAATCAAAGTAAGAATTAAGTCATACATATATAAGATCAAGAAGACAAGAGGAACCCCTAGTTTTGTGGCTTATTTCAATAAGTATTTAACATGCGATGAAATGTATTCAATAGACAAATAAGTTAGTTAACCTATGGTTTTGACATGGTTAGAAGTTATCATTTATCTAAAAATGTATAAAAAGCCTCTAGGCATTACAATATAATGTTGTTATTTATTTGGTTCTTTTAGTATTGATGTTGTTCCAATTACTACCAAATTTATGGATGGTACATCCATAGCCCAATTGTAAAGATGATGTACTTGGTGATGACACTTGACCAGGTTAACTAAGACCCTCTTTTGTTCAAATCATGGAAATAATATTTTAAGTGGATGGTTAGTATGTAGCTATATTAATATATGTCATGGTGAATGTGGTGAATGTAATGAATTGGAATGCCTTACATATGGTGTGAAGTTAAAAAGCTATAGAATAAATTATGTTAAAATTTTTCTAAATGGTAAAACCATACTAGGCTAGAAATCTACTTTCCTAACTTAAGTCTTGTAGCATCTCAAGTGAAACTTTTGTCTTACAAGAATTGAATATTCCTACACTTACATTAAATCTTTGTTGGACACTTAAGTGGAACTTGGTCTAGCAAATAAAGATAAAAATTGGGGTGATGAACAATCAATTATTGTAAGTCTACTACCAATTGTTAGATCCCTAGATTCTCGTAGTACTTATTATCCATGATGACAAAATCTAATTTGTCCTTGATCTAGTAGTTTTGTGTGAACACGGGCCTTTCCTAGCCATTTGTGTAGTTCTTGGTGGTTAGAGCTTAGATGTATATCCATTTTAAATAATATGGTGACACCTATGTTAGAATATTCAAAGAATTATTATTACTTAGCATGGACATCTTAATCCTTTTTAGTGATCCTAGCCTAAGAATCTTGTACTTCTCATAATAAGAGCACCACCCTTTTTTGTCCCAATAGCAAATGCTATATTGGGGATGCCTCTAGTTCTCCTACTTGTATGGATTTATCCCTTGGTAGTGGAAGGAGGTTGAGAAGATAAAACAAGCTTCTTTTGATTGACAATATTGATCTTAAGCATCATAGCTTCTATTTTGGTAGACAACTAGAAGGTGCACCTTAGGAGGTGATAGACAATAGTTCTAGTTCCTTTATTAAATGAAAAAAAAACTCACAAATACACAACTTGGATAATGCCCTCAAAGTATCTAACTTTGATCTTGATGTAAGTTTTGAAATCAATAAACTTTGGATAAATTTCTAGAGATTTATTGAAGATCTGGCCACTTTTCTAGTAAAGCACCCTTGTACTTTAAAGGGTAAAAATTCTTATGCAGGGCACTCATTAAATATCCACCAAGGTTAATTATGGATTGCTTATTGGTTGAAAATATTCAGTCATGGGCTTACCACCATGTAATGGAATAGTCTTGAATCTTGTAACTAAAATTTGTAGGTCATTATCAACCTTGATTAGCAAATTTGGGCATTGGAAACTTAATGTAGACATATATTTCAAGAATCGTGCTTCTTTCTATTGAGAACCCTAACAAATTTGGGCATTGTCAATTTAATATAAACCTATCTCTCAAAGATTATTGTAGAATTGGAACTATTTGGTGAATAATTGGGTTGATTGCACTTAATTTTGTGGTTGTAGAAAAATGGTGATGACTTGCGGAAGTATCCTCATCATATCATGTATCATTTTAGCTTATAAATCTTCTTGTTGTTTGGGCCTACAATTGTTATTAATGAGGGTTTCTAATAAAAGGAATTACTTCTACATTTTTTCAATCAAGACTTGGGCATGGCTAGATTCTAGGGAGTCCCCTCATTCATTAGAGCTTTTATGGGGAAACTTGGGACTTGGGAAATATGGGAATAGTTCTGTTTTACAAGAAAAATAGAGATATGGGGACTATGTGAGTTATAGGGGAGAAAAAAAAAAAAACCAACTTTTTTTGGTTCTTCATTAAACATGTAATTCTTCCTCTATTTTAGATTAAAAAAAAACAAAATTTTCACTCACTAAATCTAGGATTTTTCATCCATATATTCCAGACTAGAGGAATGTCTATCTACAACCATTGCCTCAATTTCAAAATCTGGAAGAAAGGTTTTGGATGAGAAAAACCCAAAGAAAACTTGAAGATGAAGTATTTGACACCAATTTATATAAACAATAATAAAAAGACAAATATTCTACATATGAAAGGAGATTATTAAATATATGCACATGATATATATGCATTTCCCTTATTACATATAAAGTATAAAATTATGGAAAAATAATAAAAAATAATCCTAAAATTTTTCATGCACTCTCGAACATAAATATATTATTTTCCATACATGTTTTACTAGAATAAATGTGTTAAAATTAAATATTATTTTATCAACATTTAGAACCACATGGAAATTCATCTCTTAAAACTTGTATAAAATAAATTTTAATATAAGTACATTTAATTTACTATCAAATAATATATATTTATGACACTAAGCATGCTTAATTTATCTTGCCCTTAAAAACACATACACTACAAACCAAGTAGCTATAAAATCATCAACATAATAATAACATGATACTAAAATACCAACCCATATTAATTGAGATATTAATAAAGAGAATACAAACATAATAATAAAAATTTGGAGGGTAAATTTTTCGTTTCTCACCTAGCAGGAGCAACAGTAAAATCAAGGGCTAGTGTAGATTCTGAATTGGAGCCTAGTTAGCACTTGGGAAACTTAGATTCCACTTGGGTTTGGCTTTTCTTACTGTAGCAAGCCCAGGTTCATCTATTTCTATCTATTGTACTACATTCCATCAATATAATAAAATGGCTTAGTATTTTTGTTGCAGATTTTTGGGTGTAGTGGATATTTATGGTTATGTGTTTATTTGTGGTTGTTGGTTCATTGTTTTGCTTCTGTTATCACTAATATTTCCCACTATGAATATTACAATCAATACTTATCGTGATCATGACACATTGTTCATGCAACATTTCTTTGGCTTGATTTATGACTCAGTAAAAAATAATGACATATCATTTAGAAGGCACTGGATTTGGTTAGATGGTTATGCAAGGCAGTTCATGTCAGTACACAATTTTTATTGGTTGAGTCAGATACACAATGAGATAAAGATTCAACATACTTGGAGTTTTTCTAAACGTTACCTGAAAATGGTGAACATGATGGTGCAAGTGCTTGTGTGAAATGAGAAATTACGAGGTACCAAATGAGCCATGATGAAAATCGACTCAAATCATTTGTAGAGGTTGTGACCTAATGCAGATCCAATTTAGGACATGAAGGTCATGAACAAATTAGGCATGTGCATAGGTTCTTCTAGAATGTTGAACTTGGCAATGTGAATGGATTCATTCCTTGGTATCATAATACTATAGAACACATAAGGGAATTACACTCTTTGTAGAGTAAAGACATGGGGGAAATATTTGTCATGAAGACAACAAAACTCACATGTTTTTGTGAGTTTTTCATTGGTGTAGATGGATGTAGAATTGATCAATGTGAAAAACACAAGTACTTGAAAGGATGGAAATATGTCCCTCTTAATCCAAAGGGATCTCATCCAATTTTGATGTGGCAAGAGATGCACACTGGCAAGGTCTTCGTTTCACTTGATCATGATCGGGTCTCTGATGTTGTAAGGGAAGGTATATGGCATCCATCATTAACTGTTCCATCTATAAATTGAAATCTTTAATGTGTAACTAATACATATTTTGTATTTTAGTTGTAGAAAATGTTTTTTTTGTCATTTCCCCCTCAAGAAACGAAGAGAACATGGCCTACTATTTGATGCAATGCAAATAGGTGAAATGTAGGTTGGTGTGACCATATGAAGATGGACAATTCACATACCAAAGTGGCGACATGGTTATGGTGGGTCATATTTTTGAAAAGGTAAAAAATAGGGTGCTTACATTATTTATAGAGATTTTATGCCTGGATATATATCTTGTCAATACAGCTATCTAGTCATAGCAACTTGGATAAGTCTCACATAAATCAAAGTGAAGGAAGGTGAACCAAGGATATTGAATATGACAAAATCTAACCATGAATGCATTATGGAGACTTGCATTCCTATCACCCATTGGACAAATGATTATATGATGCAAATGGTAAGCCATGAAGCCAAGTCTATAGCAGTCAAGTGTAATCTAATATAGAACAAGAGATCAACATATAAATTTTGTAATTTAGAAATGTGACAATTGAATACTTTTGTAATTTTGAATGTGAATAAAATTCACAGAGAAGTGTTTCCCTCTTATATTAGCTATTAGGAATAAAATTATAGAGAAATAAAATCAAAATGAATGTGGAAATTAAGCATCAAAAGAAGCCATATAAAGTAGACACCCTTTTAGATTACCTTTTTAGAATTCATATCATCATTACAATATTAAACACTACTAAAAAAAAGGAAAAAGAGTATTGATGCAGGATCATTTAGACCTAGTCAACAATGTGATGGTATGATCACATGTTGTGGCTAACAAAGGTTTGGAAGACAAGAGATTAATTAATTTTATTAATTTAAATGTATGAGAGTGTTTTATTTGTTGTCAAAAACATAGCATAAAAGGGTATAAGTGGCTGATTGATCCTCCCTGTGTGGAGATTAGGCCAAGCAGTTAGATTATCTGGTTTGAATAGGATATGAGGGATGTGAAAGCTTAAATTAGCATTTGTTTGAGAAAAGAGTGGAGTGAAGATATTCTTTAGGGAAGAATGAGATATTTCTAGATCTGAACTAAATGGGTTCATGAATCTGCATTTTGTATAAATTGTAATCTTTTGGAATGAGTGAGGGGTTAGATTCAGATGGAAAGATAGGATGGATGAGCGAGGGGAGAACTGAAATAGTCGAGTGCGACTGTTTCTTCTGTAAATATTTATCAATATGAATACAATGTGGATTGTGTATTTCTTTATGTAATTCAGTATTGCGTGTGTTAGAGTAGGCAGAGTGTGTTACATGGAGGTTATATAGTGTAGAGAGAGCTAAGTAGAAGAGAGAACAGATTAGAGCACGAGATGTTCTGTACATTATGTAAACACTGTTATGAACAAAAGGATTTTTTGTACAAAGCTTGTTTTGTGTGATCTTTTGTTATGTGATTGGTTTCATAGATCATAGGTTGAATCCTCTGTAATTACAGTGAACAGTTAAGATCCTGGATATGTTTTAATAAACTAGAGTATATAGTTTAGAGACTGACTAACTTGGCGGAAGCACGAAGTCTTGGCGGAACCTATTAAATTTGTGAAGAAACCCCAAAATAAATCAGGACCGTCTGTTGGCTTACAGAACTAATGGTGATCAACAATTATGGGGGTTAGGAGATTACAGATTCCTTGATCGTGGCTGAAGCCTTGCACTCACTCCTAGCTGTCGACCTCATATTCAACTCTTAGGTCACAGTCAATTGCGGGAGTGAAGCCCGTTTTTAAACCATGTGCTAGTTGAAGTCCCACAAACCATCGATTTGATGGCCTCTTATATCCAATGGATATCAGGTCATAAAGTGATCAAATTTTAATACCAAAGTCAGATCCGAACATTTATGCATCAAGGATTTATATTCCTTATCGGCTCCTTAAGGGCAGTTAAACGTAGCGCAAGATTCTTGTCTGATTTCACTGCTGATTGTTGGATCAAATGTGCTTTGTTCAAACAGTGGAGGACCAGCAAGTAGGTTGGTTGGTCGAGTGAACCATCAACTGTCGGATTGAAAGGGTAAGATCAACGACGGAGAATTAATCCGATAATATTTGTGGGAAAGGCAGACCCGATAAAATCAAATTGGGATTTATTTTAATTGGGTTTCGGTTGTACGTGTTCAGAGTGGATTTGGCGTTCATTGGCGGGTTTTGTGTTATTCTGTTGTTTGGTGATTGGTTAGGTTTTTGTTAAAATCACCAATCCGAAGGCTTCCGATGTATATGTGGGCCATAACCCATAGGTCCACATGGGATCTTTGACAAGATGCAAGTTTTCTAGCATCATTTTTGGTATCAAAGCTAGACCAATTCTCTATGGAGTTTGGTTGAAGGCCTGAATTTTATTCTTAGCAAGTAGCCATGACAAAGAAGCGAATCAACCAATTTCAGCAAAGAAACTATAAGGGAAAAGTCTTGGGATGATCAGAAGAACATTAGAGATACCTGTCAGAATTCTTAATTAGAGGCAGTTTGATATTCTGTCAGAATTGTTGAAATCTGGGAATTACTACAAGATATTGCAGATCTGGTAAGAAGATTTATTTTGTAATTTTACAGAGATTTATTTGGATGTTTGAAGATCAACAAGGGAGTGAAAATTTCCTTTCAGGAAAATGAAATTTCCATGTAAGTTGATTGAATGATTGGTTTGATTTAAAAGGTAAATTGAAGTAAAATATTTTGAATTTAAAGTCAAATAGAAGAGTGGATTGCTATGACTGAAATCATTTAAATGATTTGAAGAATTTTAATGATTAAGGATTATGTAAAGTATTGTTGAAGACAACGATATTGATGGCTGAAAGAACAGAGATTAGGTTTGATAGATCTGAAGGAAGAACCACTACAAGGGATGAATTTTGGAATTTGAAAAAGAAAGACAGGATTTGCTTACAACAGATTATCAGAAGGAATTTGTAGTGTGTCATGAATGTGTAAATATAGGTGAATTTCAAATTGAATCTTAATTGTAAGATGAAGAATAGTTGTTGACTGTATGGAGTCTTTTGAATGGGGAAGTTTAAATGAAATAGTGAACAGATGAATCATTTGGCAAAGATTTAACTGATGGAATGGGAATTAGTTTTAAGACATCTTTGAAGGAAAATTGGCAGGTTTGAAAGATACTTTGATGTATCTTGAGATAAGATTGTACAAGTCAATGGAAGCAACGAAGATGCTAGAAGGTAGAATGAATTATATCAGCATAATAACACATGAGCTATGTTAAAGAAGATGAAGCAAGAAGAACTCTTAGATGAGTAAAAGTGACAATACTCAACAATAAATGAAATTACTGAATGAAAGAAGGAAGTGAGCAATTGAAGATGCAGCAGCCTAGAACAAGGAGTGTTCAAGAGAAGTTGTTGAGGCAACGCAGAGTTGTCTTAAAGGTAACAATTCCAGCAAGAGGAGTGCTGGGTAGAATAGCTAGTCAATGAAAGGTTCGAGGAAAGAACTAATAGATGCCAAAAGGCTAAACTCAGAAAAGTTTGGTGAGGCATGAAGGAGATTTGTTATAGATGAAAGAAAGGACTAGTTGTAGCTCACCAGTGAACAAGGGAAGTTCACCAAAGGAAGAAATGGAACTGACTATTGATAGTCATAACAGGGGTACAGAGGAAAGTCACAGACAGAAAAAAAAGAGTGCCAAAGCAATTAGACTCAAAAGAATGAGTAAAGAAGAAATGGACATAGAGTTGGCTAAGATGAAGGCAGAACTCAGTCATTTGAAGAAGCTGGTACAGAAAGGAATTAGAGAAGAATGGAAACAAGAATTTTATGTGGGGAAAAGAGTTAAGTGGCCTATCATAGAATTGTTTGCTGAGAAATTAATGCTTCGAAAAGTTGAGGATGAAGGAGTAGAATACATTTGTGAACCAAAGAAAGGATCTCTCCTTGGGGAAGGAGACAGTGATGATAGTGATGATAGTGACGAAGAGATGATCTATACAGATCAACATGAGAGAAAGGTGCTAGTAGCATCTTCACGGGCAAGAGAATCTCATAAATTTGGGATTAATTATTTGTGTGAATGTAAAGTTGTAGGTATGTAGCCAAATGAAATTTACTCTGTGAAAGAGGTAGAGACAAGAAAAACAGAAAAGGAGATGCAGGAAGAATTTCAAGACTTCAATTGGTGGAGAAAATTAAAAGCTATGAGTAAATGGTTGTGTCTTCTCTTAGGGAAAAATTATTGGATCATGCTAGAAGGAATATTAACATGGATATAAAACCTATGGAAAATGGACAGAGGAAGAGAAGCTAATGCATTGCAGGGTTGTGAAGAGAAGAGAAGCGAAGCTGACATAGATAACTCAGCCGAAGAAGTTAAGTCAAGGAAATATTTGAAAGATCAAAGTCTTATCATAGAAGAGAAGGAGACATTGTTGTCTTATTTAGATAAAATGAGTGTTGGAGAAAATTGTGAAGGACAGGGGGATGTTATGCAGACTTATGATGAAATTGTCAAGCAAAGTCAAGAAGCTGCAGTCCCAGAAGTTTTCTTTGATGAAAAGGAAATCAGAGATTTTGAGGAAGAATTTCTCAATAACTTAGTGAACTATCTGAATAGTTCAAAGGAGCATGAAGGTCTGGTCAATGAGAGTTCAGATGAAGAGCCTTGTATTTTTGAAACTGACATGATGTGTATATTTTCAGGTTTGATAGGTGATGAATAGCAATTGGACAATGTGCTTATGCATGTTGATGAAGAAGTGAAACTGTTTGAGGAAATAGTTGAAATAGAAGGATATTTTGAGCATGTATTTAATACTTTTGAGAATGATGGTATTGACAGGGAAATTGTCATGATTAAGGAAGTTGAAGACAAACAAATGAAAATTTGTGATGATAACCAGAATGAAGTACCTTTAATAGAAGATCCAGACTGTGTGGAAAATGTGAAGCAATGTAGGATGATGTTGACAAATACAGAAGTTTGGGAATTTTGTGATTTTAAAATGGATTATTTTTATGAATCTCCAAACCGTGAAGAATCTTTAGAAAACCAGAATTTTGTTTCTGTTGTAGGTGAATATGAAACAACATTAATTAGTTGTACAAAAGGTGAAAGGATACTTCACAATGATATATGCCAGGAGAATTTAATTCTTGAATTGTTGAATGACATTTTTGCGTCAAAACAGGGAATATTTTGTAATGAACAAGAAAGTAATCAAATGAAGTTTATTGATAGTTTTATAAATTTTGTAGAGGATCAGTATAAGGACTATGGCAGAGTTATCTATGGAGACATAAATCCATAGTAACTTTAATTCTGATAATTGTGGCAGAAATTCAGTTTTATATAGGGAAGAGGAGTCATATGCAAATGATATGCTTATTGGAGATGAGGGAAGATTCAAATTACTGCAAAAGTTATTAGATGAACCTGATAAGATAAAGGGGAAGATTATATTTAATAATAATGAAAGGGAAGTTGTAGAGTACAAGCAACAATTTGTAAATGACAGAGGTGAAGAATAATTGGACAGAAATTTCATAATTTCTATGGTAAGGGAGAATGTACAACAGACAAATGTTAGTGGAGTTCAACTAAGAAAAAATTGTAAATAGGAAGTTGAGAAAGTGTGGAAGATGAAGTCAATTAAGGAGAGATACAACAAGGAAGAGAAATTAACAAAATAAATTTGTATCAGTAAGGAAAGTGGACAGCAACAACATAAGTTTTGGAATCCTGGAAGAACAAAAGTGACTGTGGGAGAAGAAATGAATCAACAGCATGATGGAAGTGATGACCAATTACAAAGTAAATTTTGGGATACTGGATGATCAGCAAAAGAAACACTTGACCAGGAGGTCATGAAAACTTTCAACTTTGGGAGTCTGATGTAGGAGCATTTAGACCTAGTCAGCAATGTGATGGTATGATCACATGTTGTGGTTGACAAAGGGTTGGAAGACAAGAGATTAATTAATTTTATTAATTTAAATGTATGAGAGTGTTTTATTTGTTGTCAAAAGCTGAGCAAAAAAGGGTATAAGTGGTTGATTGATCCTCCCTGTGTGGAGATCAGGCCAAGCAGTTAGATTATCTAGTTTGAATAGGATATGAGGGATGTGAAAGCTTAATTTAGCATTTGTTTGAGAAAAGAGTGGAGTGAAGAGATTCTTTAGTGGAGAGATTTATGGATTTGAACTAAATGGCTTCATGAATCCACATTTTGTATAAATTGTAATATTTTGGAATGAGTGAGGGGTTAGATTCAGATGGAAAGATAGGATGGATGAGTGAGGGGAGAACTGAAACAGTCAAGTGTGACTGTTTCTTCTGTAAATACTTATCAATATGAATACAATATGGATTGTGTATTTCTTTGTGAAATTCAGTATTGAGTGTGTTAGAGTAGGCAGAGTGTGTTACACAGAGGTTATATAGTGTAGAGAGAGCGTAGTATAATAGATAACAGATCAGAGCATGAGATGTTCTATGCATTATGTAAAGACTGTTATGAATAAAAGGAATTTGTGTACAAATCTTGTTTTGCGTGATCTTTTGTTATGTGATTAGTTTCATGGATCATGGTCTAAATCCTATGTAATTACTGTGAACAGCTAAGATCCTGGATATGTTTTAAGAAACCGGAGTGTATAGTTTAGAGACTGGCTAACTTGGTGGAAGCACTAAGTCTTGGCGGAACTTGTTAAATTTGTGAAGAAACCCCAAAATAAAACATGACCTTCTGTTGGCTTGCAAATCTGACGGTGATCAGCAACTGCGGGGGATAGGAGATTACAAATTCCTTGATCGTGGCTAAAGTCCCGCACTCACTCCTAGTCGTCGATCTCATATTCAACTCTTAGGTCACAGTCAACTGTGAGAGTTAAGCCCATTTTTAAACCATGTGCGTTGAAGTCCCACAAACCATCGATTTGATGGCCTCTTATATCCAATGGATATCAGGTCATAAAGTGATCGAACTTTAATTCCAAAATCGGACACGAACATTTATACATTAAGGATTTATATTCCTTATCAGCTCCGTAAGGGCGGTTAAACATAATGCAAGATTATCATATGATATCACTGCTAGCTGTTGGATCAAATGTGCTTTGATTAAACGGTGGAGGATCGGCGAGTAGGTTGATTGGTTAGGTGAACCATCAACCATCAGATTGAAAGGGTAAGATCAATGGCAGAGAATTAATCCGATAATATTTATGGGAAAGGTGAACCTAATAAGAATTGAACTGGGATTTATTTTATTTGGGTTTCAACTGTACGCGTTCGGAGTGGGTTCGACGTTCGTTGGCGAGTTCTGTGTTATTCCGTTGTTTGGTGATTGGTCGGGTTTTTGTTAAAATCCACCAATCCAAAGGCTTTTGATGTATATGTGGGCCATAACCCATAGGTCCACATGTGATCTTTGACAGGATGTTAGTTTTCTGGCATCAAGTATAGATAACAACAAACTAATGAATATAATTCTAATGTATAGCCTATTCATTATTGTTGGTTGGATAGAGCATTGTGCCTTCCTCGTCACCCATTTTAGTTGATTTCATTGTCATGTCTCCCAGAGATATAACTATGTTGGGTTTGAAAATGATGAATCAAGTACTTGTTCTTGCCACATGGTTGACATGCATTTAAGAATAATGTTTGACGAGTGGCTTTGTTTTCTAGTCAAGGATGCTAATCTCTTAATCCCATAATCAATTTTTATGGTGTGATGAATAGTAGATGAAATAATTAATGATTAAACATTGAATTTTATATGTATTCATAATTGATTGAATTAAATGATTGTCTGTAAATTTTGTAAAGTGAGATTGTAGAGACGAGTTCTATGAGGAGGATGTTATGTACCCATACCCCTTTTGGTTGCGATGATTTTTTATTACGAATTATTGAATAACAACTAATTTGTTTAAGTTTATTAATTTATAAGTTTGAAGACGAGACTTATAAACATTGATTTTTTATTCAGAGTCATGGAGATGTACTTTGATCCTAGTCATAACTAGGCTTAATCTTTGTTGGGGAAAAACAAGAGAAAGATTAACTTTTGATAAGCACATGTAATTGGTGGGGGTTGAAAGAGTTATTAAATTCCTCAATTATCCATTCCAGTATTTGAGCACGTCATCCCAATTTTAATTTGTGCAATGATATGCCAAATGTAGTATACACGTGTAAATATATCATAATATATATACTTTGACATATGTACATTCAATCCAATTTGGAATAAGTACTTTAAACATATACATTTTTAAATGAAATATTTATAACTAATTTTTGTCAAGTTTAAATTCATTTATCTTATTTAAATCTATTTATATTATCATTTCAATTCATTTGTGTTCTAATCAATCCATTTTAGTGTCAAAGTGACTTGCGTCATCGTAAGGTTGTACTTATTTTCTTAGTCCATGAAACTAGAAATCAAAATGAATCTTTTGTAAAATTTTACTTTTTGAGTATTGTAGATTCCATATGTGTGGCTTGATGGTGACTACATAATGTTTTTACTTCTTGAATCTTGTAAATTCCATATTCATGGCTTGATGGTGAGTGTTACATAATGTTTTTCTTATACCATGGATTTAGCTGATGACATATGGATTTGTTATAATGGTTTAATTTTCAATACCATGGAGAGATAATTCCAGTATAGCATATAATTGAAAAATATTCACAAAGTATGAATGATAAAAGTCATTAAATACAAAGTAACATTATGTTTCGAAATATAAATATTAGTCTTTTAATTAATTTTAAATTATTATTGTTATATTTTTTAATAAAAGTTATACTATAAAAAATTATTTAAACTAGTGAAATAATTAACATCCATAAACTAAAATAACAAGGATCCATAAACTGAAATAATGTTAATGTATCTATAAACCACCCATATGAAAATATATAAAGCATAGTACATGTGTGAATGTGCATATTGATCTAGGTGGATGTTGGTGGCCACCCACCTATCCCATTTGGACCCCCACAACTGTCTCTTTCAGTTTTTCAGTTTCCTTAATTATAGCACAGCTTACTATTTTTAGCAGTTGTTTGGGTCCTAAACTTCCAGAGCCATTTTGAGGCCCTAAACGACATTTTTTGGGAAATCTACCGCCAGCAATTTTTCTGTCAAAAAAACGTCTTTTCCGTCGTAGTCCTTGGAGAGATCTTTCCAATGGGCTATCATGCGCGTCGAATGGAGATAATATGACCAATTCGTGACCCTGAGAAGTTGGCTGTCCAACTCACCCCAAACGGGGCCCACAATTTGGTGTTTCATCTTCTAGGGTTAGGTTTCAGGATGTGAAGGGTTTTCATTGTTTCTCAACAATAAATAGGCCTTTGAGCCTCATTGTAAGACAGTTCAGAGGCATGTAGCAACCACATCTCTTCTCAGAGATAAGCTACCATTGCTGTAGCTGGTTTATTTCCATTTCTGGTTGTAAGCATATTTCAGTACTTTCCATTAATGAAATGAAGTATTATTTCCACTGCATCTTTGTGTATATGGTTATCTTTGTATTTTGTTGTGTTCCTGTTTAAATTTGGATCACATATTGAAATGAGCTTGAAAAATATACAAAGTGTGTGGTGTAAGTATCACTACCCGTATGTGACCGTTGGTTAAAAATGGCACCCAGATCCTCATATTGCATTATAACAAATTCAAATTCAAATAATTATCATTATTTAAAAAATAAACAATATAGAAATAAATGATTTTTCCACATTTAATTACATATGAATCTACTAACCTGAGTCAAATCCAAATGAAAGGTAGGTGGGATGGGGGTATGATCAATCTAACTTTTATGCTCCTATGCATGTGGTTCAACAATTGGAGCTTGCATTGATGCACCTGCATCGAGAATGCTTTCGTACCCAACATCCCACTCATGTGGCCACATCTTTGTGGCCTGGATACCACTCTGCATATGGGTCTGTGTACATAATGGAAAAGACAAATGATAAGTAGTCTACAAATTCATTATCATGCATGTAACGTAAGAGAAAGAAAAAAAAATATATATTGAAACTTAGGAATAAAAAAGTTTACCTCAAGTTCTGGTCCATGTGGCTCTAAATAGTCACTGTCCTCCATGTGAGTGTGATGATGTTGAGGTAGAGGTGGAGCTATCAGAGACTCCATGGAAACAAAAATTGATGGAGGCTACTTGGATGATCAACTACCCCCTCGGATTAGCTGAGAAGCTCATCCATATAGCCCTGTGTCTACATGTTATCATGACTATGTCAAGTCATATATGCAATGTTTGAATTATGTTCATCAAATTCCTAAACAAAATTCCAAATTTCGAGCCATGTTATAATCTTGGTAGAAAATCTTATCTCCCCAATTGCATTACTTGGCATGGGTGAATGCAAGTCCGATTGTCAACATATAGGGATGGAGAAGGATTATCTACATGAATTGTTGTTTACACTTCAAATGGATAAAAATATTGGAGTAGAATCAACAAAAATTTATTAGAATAGTTTGTGTCAACTATATCCTCAACTCCTAAAGATGCATGTGTGCATGTTATTTGAAATATTTTTACAATATTGTTGAGGGTATTGTATCTAAATGAAATGAAAAGGATATTGGTTTGGATTTTTATACCTTGTTGAACCCAATAAGAATTATTAAACATTGTGACAAAATTATTTGAATAGTTATCAAGGTGTTTTTCCAAGATAAAGATCTTCATAATTCAAAATTTGCTCTTATACTAAATAGTTATTGTTTTGAACATGAGATACTTAATTTTTTAATTAATTGGTTTCTAAAGGCCATAAGATATGGGGACATAATTACTTCAAATTCATTTCAAATTTCTTTACTTACAAATTATGTTGATACTATATTGTCGTTCTCACGAATATTTTTCATCAATAAAATGTTGATGAATATGTAGCATTTCAGAATGCATTGGTAAAAAGAATGATCCAACTCATGAATAATTAATTTTTCATCCTAACTAGATATCAAATTCAAAACATAATTCACTAAATATTGGTCATATTCTTGGAGCAATGGCATGGTATCGTAAATATTTTATGTAAATTTTCATAATGAAACTCAGAGGATTTCATAGAGTTTCACACTCCCAATGTGTTCGACTTTCAAGAAGTTATCTCCAATGTTAAGAAATTTAGCATTGTTTGGCTTGTTTCAAGCTCCCAATGATTTGGCTTTTGGGAAAGCCATCCCTAACTTCTTTTTGAGTTCTTAAAATTTCCAAAATTATTAGAGTACATGCCTAAGTTGATTGAGTTATATCTAGTCATATGTGAATATAATTTGCAAAACTTCTAATGTCGACCCCTTTCACTAGTCACTAGGTGGGGTCCACATGAGCTAGGTATTACACAAAATATAAAAACTATAATGGTGTGTTTTTAGAAAAGAAAAAGAATATTAGTTGTAACCTACAATACTTAGAACAATCTTTCCAACAAGCCCTCAATTACCTAATTCCAATTTCATATGCCTAGCCTACAAAATATGCAATTTTCATTTTTCCAAGCGGATAAATTTCATAATCATAACTTCATTATAAAATTTTATTTTTGAATAAAATATAGACAAAATTTTAGTCGACTAATGATGTGAGGTTATAAACCTTCTCAGTGGTATATCATCTATTTGGTTTTGACTGCTAATTGTTTAGAAATAACTTTCTCAAGCTCAAGATTAGTTTCAAGGTAGTTTGGTGGCAAAGGTTCACAAATAAAAAAGTGGTGTTGTTGGCCACTAGAAAAGTTTTTCAGGTTTTTTAGGTTGCACCTTACATTGAGAGCTTTCCAATGACATTATTTTCCTCATTTTGAGATTTTCCTCATTTTGAGGTCATAAGACTAAGAGAAATCACAAGTCTCTAAATTATTTTGAGGGTGTGGCCAATGCAATGCACCTAGCAAGGTTTTTATGCATTATATCCTAAGGAAAAAATAATTTTACAAAAACATATAAATGCCGCCATTAAAACATATACAATATTCACCAAGCATTGAACCATTAAAAAATATATTTGTGCTAAAAAATAGGGTTTTCTGCGATAAACTTCAATGGTGATTTTATGTGGTGGTTTTCCTATTGTGGGTTTTTGTGGTGGTTTTCCTATGGTGGGTTTTTGTTATGGTGGATTTCATTTAAAATTAATTAATTTATTCATTTGCAAGCAAAAAAATTTACAAGAAGCATACAATGACATAAAACCTGCCTCAAGATCCAGACATTTTGCAGTTGTTTGTACGGTTTGTGCAATCCTTGGTCAAGCTTTGGGAAGCTAGTCAAGTTTCTAGGTGACTGGGTCGAGCTCTTGGCTCCTTAGTTGACCTCCTTTTCTCCTCGATCAAGCTCTCAAGTCCATCGTTTGTGCAAAAATGCATGCGCAAAGTGTGGCAATGCTTTTAAAAGAATTAGGCTCGATCAGGCCTTTCTTTTTTTTTAATAATCTGTGCCAAAACAAACAATTTTGTTTTGGTGGGAATTTTGAAAAGATAGCTTGATCAAGCTCCTATATAACCTTAGGCTATGTAGGACCTCAATCAAGTGTTTGTTTTATAGATCGATCGAGCAATATTTAATCCCTCAAATAGTTCAATTGAGGGCTAAAATATTGCTCGAGATAGCGCTTAAAAAGTACTCGATAGAGCTGCTTTTCTTCACCCCCAAGCTCCCGTGCTTGCCAAAAAATGTAAACGACCTCTGTGGCCACAACCATGTAAAGGGAATATCACTGTAAGACCTGGACAAACATGATTATCCCTTTACCATGTTTCCCTTGTGACTTAGTTAACTTGTGTACCATATTGCAATTGTATTTGCTATGGAGTTATGTAACACTAAGACCATACCATATTAATTTTAGGCTCTAGGAAGTGAAGATTTACATTCGGGGGAAGTTCATGAAGCAGTTGAATGAACCATATACACGAAGGAAGGAAATCCTAGTGAATCGACAGATACAACAACTGATTACCCATGTATTTTAATGGATGGTGGCTCTTTTATATGGACGTTGAATGTCTAATGATGTCTAATTGAGGTACAAAGGAAAAGTACCAGGTTGGAACAGACATAGAGTTTGTTGACCAGGAGGTTCTTCAATGCATAGTGGAGCAAATATTGTAGAGGAGAAGATGTTGATGAAGACCTTAGCCGATAGAGATTAAGACAAGGAATCATTAAGGGGGAGTGTTAAAATATGTAGCCTCTACTTTTAAGACAAGGAATCATTAAGGGGGAGTGTTAAAATATGTAGGCTCTACTTTTAAGACAAGGCATCATTAAGGGGGAGTGTTAAAATATGTAGGCTCTACTTGTCTATTATATGTGACCATATATGTAGTGTTAATGCTTATTGGTCATTATTAGCTAGAGGTGGTATCTACTAGATATTTCCTAGAATAGTGTGAGGTTGAGATATTCTCTCAACTAAATAGATAACATGATAAAAGTAGTTTGTTTATCTTGATAAAATGCTTTATATATTTATATGAACTCTATTATTGAATTAATAGAACCCTCAACATATTTTTTAGTGTGAGTAAATAAACTTCTCTTCTTCCACATTTTTAATAGAAATTTGACAAATTTCAAATTTGAAATGTCACAAATGCATTCTCACAACCCATCTAATAATACATATATTCATCTTCTACAATTAGCTCTCAACCAAAATTATTAGTCATAGATATTGGTCCCACTAGTGGTTCATGTGTACCTTTATAAGATGTCCATAACTGTTGAATTTATCTAGATTACAGATTTTGGGAATATCTCTGAATTTGACGGACAGCAACCAAGTCAAACAATTAACTTAGCTGCTATCCATCCATTTATAAAAATATCTTGAAATCTACCATAAAAATGAGAATAAAAAGACTAATTGATAAAACAAAACAAAAAACAAAAAAATAATTATATTTACTTAAAAGACAAAAAGAATGATATAAAAAATGTATTTAAAAAAGTCTTACTAAACTTCAAAATTATTAACGAATAATGAAATAAGCAGTCAACGACTTTAAGTAGATTGAAAGCCAACTTCGAGGAAAGCAAAATCAAAGATTTCAGACTTCAATGTTTTCGCTGAATTTTTTAATTCAAATCGCAGAGAAGGAGTTGAAAGTGAAAATATATTTAATGACAATCTCGTTATCAAAGTCAACTTCGAGGAAAGAAACAATGTTTCTGTATTCACATTTCTTGTTTACAGTGATCCTGTTAAAAGACATTCGCTTAATATATAAAGAAATTAGATTCATAATTCAGAGAGTGTAATTGAATATGAATTTATTTAATTTTTAATGCGTAATTTTGGTTATTATTATTTTTTTGTTTTTATGATGCTTGAGGTTATTATTTCGGATAAAAGAATCAACAAAAATATATATTTTTCAAATTAATAGCAATTTTTTCTTCACACAAAATTATGTTAATGTCTTCCATAGCATCGACACCAAATCTAATATGTGACAAAATGTTCTTGACGCATTAATATAGTATCAACACAACACTCATTAATCACGATGGGTTGTTGGAGGGACGTAATGACTAGATCAAAGTAAAGCTCTAAACCGATTGGAAAAGAAATTTATGGTTTACATTTAAGTATTTATTAAAAAAAATATGTTAAATTTAATATAAGATATAAAGTGTTTTTATTAATTATTTTTATTTTTATTTAAACTAACATAAAATAAAAAAATTAATATTTTTATTAATTAAATGTCTAGATAACATATAATATGTTTTAGATCTTATTTAATTAAAAATAGTGTTCATGTATATTATGATATATTTTTTTATTTTTCTGTGTAGACATAAAAAAATGTTAAGTATTTTTATTATAAAGAAAATATAATTTTTCAACATTTAACTGGGCACATTACTTCAAGCTCTAAGGTTTTTATTTGCATCTTTACTTCATGAAAAATATAGTGACAAATGAGGAGCTTTTGATTTTTTAAAATTTAAATTTTGAAGGAGTTGTGCGAATTTTTATTTTATATATTGGATTAGTGTTTTAAAGAATTAAGTTTTTCATTCTATTTATAATATATGGTTTTATAAGATATTTAGAATAATGTAAATATGTTATTAATTAAAATATTAATTTAAATCAAAATATTATTTATATAAATTCTTAAATTTATTAACACTGTAGTTAAGAAATTTCAAGCATTGGTGAGGCTAGACTTAGACATAATTAACCATTCAAAAAGATCAGTTTTGAAACTTGTATTCCATATATTTTTGAGTTTCATATGCACTTAAGACAATATTTAGCTTGGTGAAATACTTATTCTTTTTGAGTGAATCTATAAGGAGATCAATTTGGGGTAAAGATCTATGACTCTTAATAGTAACCTTGTTAAGGGCCTTGTTGTGCCAAATTTTAGAGTTTTTTTTTATTACAAATATTATGTGTATTTCAAAATTTAATAAAAAATAATATATTTCATTAGCACCATTTAATGAAAGGTTGTAAGACACTATAGCAAGATGATACTTGTAATTCCCAAAATCAAATCAAAATCACTCACATCACTCAAAGTGTCTAGTAGCAAATGAGATGGCATGTATTTGAATGACAAGCCTTAGGCTATTCATATTCCTCAACAAATTCAAGTTCATATCAATTGGTGTTGAAACTTTCATTTTTGGAGTTGAATAGTGTAGTAGAATGAAAATTTTGCAACACTTGGAAAATCACAATAATGCCACATGGAATCAAATTAAGAATTAAGTCATACATATATAAGATCAAGAAGACAAGAGGAACCCCTAGTTTTGTGGCTTATTTCAATTAGTATTTAACATGCAATGAAATGTATTAAATAGAAAAATAAGTTAGTTTACCTAAGGTTTTGACATGGTTAGAAATGATCATTTATCTAAAAATGTATAAAAGGCCTTTAGGCATTACAAGATAATTTTGTTATTTATTTGGTTCTTTTAGTATTGATGTTGTTCCAATTACTACCACATTTATGGATGGTACATCCATAACCCAGTTGTAAAGATGATGTACTTGGTGATGACACTCGACCAGGTTAACTAAGATCCCCTTTTGTTCAAATCATGGAAATAATATTTTATGTGGATGGTTGGTATGTAGCTATATTAATATATGTCATGGTGAATGTGATGAATATGAATGTCTTACATATGGTGTGAATTTCAAGAGCTATAGAATAAATTATGTTAAAAAGTTTCAAAATGGTAAAACCATACTAGGTTAGCAATCTGCCTTCCTACCTTAAGTCTTGCAGCATCTCAAGTGAAACTTTTGCCTTACAAGAATTTAATATTCCTACACTTAACTACATTAAGCCTTTGTTGGACACTTAAGTGGACCTTGGTTTAGCAAATAAAGATAACAATTGGGGTGTTGAACAATCAATTACTGTAAGTCTACTACCAATTGTTGGAGCCCCTGATTCTTGTAGTACTTATTATCCATGCCGATATAATCTAATGTGTCCTTGATCTAGTAGTTTTGTGTGGACATGGACTTTTCATTACCATTTGTGTAGTTCTTGGAGGTTAGAGCTTAGGTGTAATTGTAAATAAGATGGTGACGCCTATGTTAGAATCTTCAAAGAATTATTGTTGTTTAGCAAGGACATCTTAATCTTTTTTAGTGATCCTAGCCTAAGAATCTTATACTTCTCACAGTAAGAGCACCACTCCTCTTGTGTCCCAATAGCAAATCTTATGTGGTGGATGCCTCTAGTTCTAGTCACTAGTATGGGGTTATTCCTTGGGAGTGGAAGGAGGTAGAGAAGAGAAAAAAACTTCTTTGATTGACAATATTGATCTTAAGCATCATAGCTTCTATGTTGGTAGACAACTAGAAGGTGCACTTTAGGAATGTAATATAGAATAGTTCTATTTCCTTTATTAAATGCAAAAAAAACTCACAAATACACTTAACATGGATAATGCCCTCAAAGTATATAACTTTAATCTTGATGGAAGTTTTGAAATCAATAAACTTTGGATAAATTGTTAGAGATTTATTGAACATCTAGCCACTTTTCTAGTAGAGTACCCTTGTTACTTTGAAGGGTAAAAATTCTTATGTAGGACACTCTTTAAATATCCACCAAGGTTAATTATGGATTGCTTATTGGTTGACAAGTTTTATTCATGGGCTTACGGCTATGTAAGGGCATAGTCGTGAATCTAGTAAACAAAATTTGTAGGTCATCATCAACCTTGATTAACAAATTTGGGCATTGGGAACTTAATGTAGACATATCTTTCAAGAATCATGTTTGTTGCTATCGAGAACCCTACCAAATTTGGGCATTTTCACTTTAATGTAAACCTATCTCTCAAAGATTATTGTAAAATAGGAATTACTTGGTGAATAATTTGGTTGGTTGCACTTAAGTTTGTGGTTGTAGATAACTGATGATGACTTGAGGAAGTATCCACATCATATCTTGTATCATTTTAGCTTATAAATATTTTTGTTGTTTGGGCCTACAACCGTTATGAATGAGGGTTTCTATCAAAAGGAATTACTTCTACATTTGTTCAGTCAAGACTTGGGCATGACTAGATTCTAGGGAGTCCCCTCATTCATTAGAGCTTTTATGGGGAACCTTGGGACTTGGGAAATGTGGGAATAGTTCCTATTTACAAGCAAATTAGAGATATGGGGACTGTGCGAGTTATAGGGGAGAAAAAATGAAAAAAAAAACCATCTTTCTTGGTTCTTCATTAAACATGTAATTTTTTTAAAATAAAAAATCATAATTTTTCACTCCCTAAATCTAGGAGCTTTCATCTCTATGTTTCCCACTAGGGAATTTGTACTTACCACCATAGCCTCAACTTCAAAAACTGGAGAAAAAACTTTGGATGAGAAAAACCCAAAAAAATGACGATGAAATATTTGAAACCAATTTATATAAACAATAATAAAAAGGCAAAAATTTTAAAAGCAAATTATTAAAACTATATATATAGTATGTATATTATATATATATAATATATAAAAATAAAAAAAATATAATAATAAAAAAATTTTCATCACTGTGAACAAAAATATATTTTTCCATACATGTTTCGCTAAAATAATATATTAAAATTTAAAATTATTTTATCAACATTCAAAACCAGATTGAAATTCATCTCTAAATTTTTTATAAAATAATTTTTAATATAAATACATTTGCTATCGCATAATATATATATTCTTAGTCCTTGAAAAAGCATAGACTACAAACCAAGTATATGTAAAATCAACAATATCAAGTATATGTAAAATCAACAATATCATATGACACTAAAATACCCACCCATATTAATGGTACAAACCAGTAACTATAAAATCATCAACATGATACTAAAATACCAACTCATATTAATGGAGATTAATTGAGGGTTAATAAAAAGGCCACAAACACGATAATAACATGATACTGAAATACCAGCCCATATTAATGGAAATATTAATAAAGAGACAGCAAACACAATAATAACATGATACTGCAATACCAGTCCATATTAATGAAAATATCAATAAAGAGACAACAGATTGCTATTAACATTTATTTTCATTCATTTTTAGAAGAGGAATATTTTCATTCATTTTTAGAAGAGGAGCTTCCGGCCCATATTAATGGAGCTCTTAATAGAGAGACCTTTCGGCCCATATTAATGGAGCTCTTAATAGAGAGACCATAAATACAAGTATAGGCTGCAGTAAACATTTACGTCTGGACACAAAATTATGTACGTCGGTCTTCCCTACAGTGATAGAATTTTTCACCAACCACAACTTTGTTTTCGGAACAAATACAAAATCTAATTACAACGCCAACGCCAACGCCTTTTATGAAACATTTTTATTCACACTGGTAGTTGATTCACGATAATTTGCGCTCCGTGCTGTGGGCTGATGGTAAAATCTTGAGCAGGTGCATGGACATACGAAGGCGATAGAACAAAAGAAAATCGCTGCAAGATCATAGCCAAAACCACCTTGGCTTCGATCATGGAAAAATTCATACCAATGCAGATTCTTGGTCCTAATCCGAAAGGCATAAACGCCATGGGATATTTGGCGGCCTTGGCAACTCCCTCAGAAAATCGTTGGGGATTGAACTGTCTAGCATCTTCTCCCCACAGCTCTTCGTCATGGTGAACTGCAGCGATTGGAATTATAATTTCAGTGCCTGCTGGAAGAGTGCGATTCCCCAGCTCCATGGTTTTGCACGTCTTTCTCACCATAAACGGTAATGGGGGATAAAGTCTAAGCACCTCCTGAAGAATTATATTTACCTATATTGCATATCAGCAGAGTTGGATGAGCCATTAATTTTAATTTAAAATATAAAAAACTATTTAATTTATATATATTAATTTTATTAAATAAATGAAAACTAGTTTATAATTACTAAAATTTTAATTACACTCAGAAATTAGATTACCATAAACAACACCATGAAGAATAGATTGTCATATAATGATGTATAAACATAATTACTAAAACTTCTACTTCAGCAACAATGAAACTAGTTTGTAGTGTAATGACATTGTTAAGCAGGTATTTAGAGTAACAATGAAAATGATTAACCAACTTACATGGATTGCAAATTTTGAAAATATTTGAGAATCCTATTACTAATTAACCTAATTATTATAAGTAAAATTCAGAAATATTAGGCAACCATAAAAAAGATGAAGATGCCCCAAGTAAGTGGTATTTATTCTTACTATTTTCAGGCGATTTATGACCTCGGCGTTTGGAGCTTCATTCTTACATAATCTGATCACTTCCTCTCTTGCCAGTTCCTGCCAGTCTGTGTGCATGGCAAGCAGAATTATAGTCCATGTCATTAAGATGGATGTTGTCTCATGTCCAGCCACGAAGAATGTCTTGCATTCATCGATCATTTCCTGAAAAGACATGCTCACATGCTTCTCCCCTTTTCCCTTCTTGGCTGCTGCCATCAATATCAAGCCGAGGAGATCTCTGTTCTCATCAACTTTTTCTACACTCATATTTTTCTGCCGATTTGCGATTAACTCGCTTAGTGCCCTCTGAATTTCTCGGTCTAGCCTTCGACCTTTCAAATTACTTCTCGTGGGTAAAAACCTGGTACAAAATTGCCCCATAATACAGTTAATTAATTAGATATAACTACAAGATGAATTTTTCTGAGAGCTAGATTCAACTTTGAGAAGATAGAATATGGTACCTGTAACCTGGAATACTGAAGTTACGAAGGCCTTCAACGACTAGACGTGCTTGCTCGGTCTGCAAGTCGAAGATGTGTTTTCCTTCCATATAGCTACTGCCAAAAGCCGTTCTGGCAATCACATCACCAGACAGATTTCGGAATTCATTGAATACCTCTATCTCTTTCTCACCAGAATCAACTGACTCGGTCCATTTGTCTAGCAGACTGGTTGCGCTCGCCACAATCACTGGCACCATCGTCTTGCAGACAGAAAATTAAACATGAAACAAGTGGAGAAGCAAAAATGAACTAGCTATGACGGACTGACAAGGATTGAAATGTTGAGTAACAAATATGGACAGACATGTTATGGACAGACATGTTTATATTGATTACAGATTTTGAGAATAGTTTAGATTGGGATATCCAGAAAAAAGGTTAATTATTTGTTTTTTTTACCATTCAAATGTTTGAGATATTTTCGGAATCTACAGTATACATAAATTTTATATTTTTAACCAATATAAAGTTAAATTAATATAAAATATATTCTTAATTCTTGTTTTATTTAGCATTAGAAGTTTTAGGAAAATTAAGTGAACAATCTAATTACTATATATTTTTATATTGATTATAGATTTTGAACTGTAATAGCAAAAAAAATTATTTCTTTTTCTCATTATTCAAATACAATCAACATAAATTCAATTAATATAAATATAAATTTAATATAAAATAAATTCTTAATTTTAATTGTTTTTTAACAGCAGAGTTTTTAGAAAAATTGAGTCAGCAACCTAATTTTTTGTTTTTCAACACTTATAACGTTTAATGTATAGATTTTTAATATAATTGTGTAAAGTTTCCAGCAAAATTATATATCTACCCATTGTAAAAAAAACCTATCCATTAAAAATGAAAAAAAATGAATATATTGAGAAACAAAGTATTTGAATACATGAGTCAAATAAGTTGAAAAGCACACCATGAACTACCCAGCACTAGAATACAAAACTTAATTCCCTGGTATTAATTCCCAGATACCAGTGCACTACCAACCCCCACATTCAACATTTCTCCAACTGAACTACCAACCATCATATGCAAGCATTTTGGCTTGACTACCACCAACACCTTTTCATAAAACCAGTTCTGTGCTGGAGTTCCAGTTAGTTCATTCCTGCTGAATTTATCATAAACTTAAATTTAATATTAAAAAAATTCATAAATCTTGTTTTTTTTTTTTTCATTATGCAACTTGTATAGAGTTTTTGGAAAATTTGAGTCAACAACCTAATTACTCATTGGACAAATCTATACATTAAAAGTTAAATAGGTTGAGAAACAAAATATTATTATCACTTTTTTTTTTAATGTAATTGTGTAAAGTTTCCAGCAAAATTATATCTCTACCAATTGTGAAAAACCTGTAGTAAGAATGAAAAAATTGAATAGTTGAGAAACAAAGTATTGGAATACAAGAGCCAAATAAGTTGAAAAGCAAACCATTAACTACCTGGACTAGAATACAAAACTTGATTCCCTAGTATTAATTCCCAGATACCAGTGAACTACCAACACATTCAACATTTCTCCAACTGAACTAGCAACGATCATATGCAAGCATGTTGGCTTTACTACCAATACCACCTTTCCATAAACCAGTTCTGTGTTGGAGTTCAGTTAGTTCATTTTTTGCTGATTTTATGCAGATGGACTGTTATGAGAGAAGTCAATGGTTTAATGACAAAAGTTAATTGTTTAATTTTTCTACTCTGATTCCAAAATATTTCAGAAATTTACCATTAAAATAGTTCAGAAATCTACAATTAAAATATCAAGACGAGATTTCAAAATATTTTAGAAATCTTCCATCAAAATATCTGTTCAGAAATTTACCTACCTTTAACGTTTCTGCGTGGAAGGCAGGACTGAGAAGTCTTCTTTGGCGCGCCCATTTTTCCCCTCGGGAATTCGCAAGCCCATCGCCAGACAGCTGCCTGAGCTGGGGAATTGGCTCTGGCTTTTCATACTGCTCAAACTTAAGACACAGCAACTCCCTGATAAGCTCTGGCTGAGGAACAACAAGCCTCGGCACAGGACCAAACCAGTACACGAAATTCTTGCCTGTCAGTACAGAACAAAAGTCAGAAAACCAGAATCGCGCGCTACACAACAAATAATCAAAGATTCCCTCCATCAGTACTGAAGATTTAACCAGAAAAAAGAAAAAAACAAAAATCAAGAACTTTAACCAAGAAAAAACAAGAACCGTGAAACAAGATTTCACCATAGGCCTTAGTCCAATGATGAATCTCAGGCAGCACTCGAGGCAAAATACTGTGCGTGGACAGCTCCATTGGAACCGAACTGGCCGCCTTCATCATTTCGATTACCTCCATTGTGTTTCCATAAAGCAGCCTGTATGGGGGCCCCGAGATACCCTGCGATTCGAAGGACCTTTTCATTCGAATGGGCACCCACCATATTTGCACAGCAAATTTCACAACGGCGAACACAAATACGAATCCCGCAGCTAGAGACGATAGAGCTCTGAGATCCATTTTGCTGTAATATTAGGTTCCATGAAACTGATCTGTGAATCTTATAAATTAAATTAAGTCAAAGGCCGAGAGGGATGGAAACTGCAGGTTCACCTTCCTCGCTCTGCTCAGCTGTGCATCGTTCGTTCATTATTTAAATGTGGTTACCAAAAATGCCACCGCCTCTGGTCAAAATAAAGAGTGTAAGAAATCATTAAGAAAGCCACCGCATCTGGTCAATATAAAGGGAATGCAAGAAATCATTAATTTGTCAGATAATATAACTTTTACCTGTATAAGTTTATTAAGCTCGAATGGTGGACGTCCTCGGAATACATTTGTTAATTAATGTAGGGATCTTGGTTAGGTTTGAAGCTCTGTTTATTTGTCCAACGAGGTTTGTGGGTAGTGGCTTTAAGCTCAGGGGTATAGTGACAATGTTACTAATCGGATTTCACGTATCTAATTATTTCAAAGTTTTTGGGAGTGGTTACACTTATTAAATGAAAAGATATTCTCCACTAACTAAATTCTTATATTAATATAAAATTAAAAGATTTACTTAACTACTTAATTATATGAAATAATTTTATATCTTAAAATATCATTTATATATTATACCTATAATATTATTAATTAAATACCAATTTTTCTTATAAATTTGATCTCATATTATACATAATTTATTTAATTAATACAAGTTTCTTATAAATTTTTAATTTCATTATCTCTCCACGCCAAATTATTTTTTCTTCACACTTAATTTTTCCCCTACTCGTCAGGCATCTTTCTGTATTTTTTATCATTACCTGCATCTGCGTTGATCTGGGATATATGTGCGTGGAACGGGGTTTATTGTTTTTAGTATGGAATAAATGGCATAATCAAGGTAGGTTTGAAATGCAAGTGTTATATATAATATAATTTTTAATATATATATATATAATAATATATATTTTATATATAAATTATTATAATATTAAATTTTATATATGTAATTTTATAATTTGAATGGTTTGATTAGTCTTTTTCATCATTGTGTTACTTTATTTATAAGTACAAGTTTAATGTGAAAATGTTGCATCAATCAAGATATTTGTGCTACAATGTTATTGTGAATATGTTTTTATCAAAATTTCTTATTCCTAAATTCAATGTACCTAAGATATCATATTGCAAACTTTAATGTAAATAAGTCACATCAAGATATTCCACGTTTTCAAATTCAATGTTGCACCAAGATTTTTCATTCTAAACCTTTTTGTGAACATGTCATATGAAGATATTGCAAGTGCAACATTAATGTGAGTATGTTCTACATGGCAACCAATATTTGTGGAGCTATAACTTCATTAATGCATGGCGAAGCATATGCCATCCATTAGATTTTGTATTTGGCTAAATCAAGGTTGGCACATACTTCTTCATGTATTAATGGAGCTATAACTCCACAAATATTGATAGTCTTTAGATAAGATTTCCAATTTCTAAATACAATGTTGATGTAAACATGTAGTATTTGATATATTTGTCATTTCAAACTTTGTTCTGAATATAATGCATCTGGATTTTTTTATTTGAGTCTCAACATGAATGTGTTGCATCAATATTACCCATTTCTAAGTACAATATTAATCGTCAACATGATTCTCAACATGAATGTGATGCATCAAGATTACCGGTTTCTAAATACAATATTCCAAATTTCTTATTCTTAAGGAAAGCATTAGAATCAATTTATGACATCAATACTTCTCATTCTTAAATAAAATATGCTTTTATTCATAGATAAAATACCAATGTAAATATAAAATATATATTCCAATTTCCAAATACAACATTAATATAAATATCATATTAATATTTATCCAATAATAACTCTATTGTATACATATCATATCAAGATTTCTCAAATATATCTCAACATAATCACATTGCATTGGAATTTCTATATCATAACTAAAAAAACATCAAATTACTCATTATAATGTTCCAATAGATTGTGGAAAAACTAAAAATGCAAGAATTACACTATTAATGAATAGATACATGTTAAATGCTATTTTATTGCACCAAAAGGCACTCTCCAAACCAATATGTAAGAGATGTTGTAATGTTCTATCATGTTCTAGATACGTTTTGACTTGGTCAAAATACATAAAAAATAAAAATTAAAATTAATTAAAAAGGATTAATATAATGTAATGTAAATATTTTAACTCTCTCAAAATAAAATAAAAATTCTACGTTATTAAATTTTTTTATGAATTTTTAATTACTTAAGGTAAACTTGACTTGGTCAAGTTACTAGTGGTTTTTGAACTCCAGATTTATAAGAGCCATGATATTACTCATGGTATTCATGTGGAATATAAGCTATTTAAAGAAAGAAATTAAACCAGTGTAGATCCATTTTAACTTTGGATCTATCAAACTAGGAGGGATTAAATCTCTTGAGATAAAATTATTTTAAAATGCAAAAAAAAAAAATTAAACCCTCTCGAAACTTGGTAGATCGAGAATTAAAATCAATCTAAATTAGTTATATGACATATTACTATTAATTTATTTATCCTTCTCCGAACTTGGTAGATTAAGATTAAAATCAATCTAAAATTAGCTATATAACATATTCACTATTATTTTTTTTTTCCAAAACTTAATTTTTAAAATTCACAGATAATAAACTTAAATTAATTTATTAAAAAACATTAAAATCATTTTTTAATAAAATATAATACTATAATATATTTATATCTCAAAATAATTTAATTTTCCAAATATATATTATTTTTTAATTAAAAAACAATTTCATTAGATCCAACAACCTCTCTTGTAAATATATTATAAAAAAAAAATCCATTTAACAACTAATGGCAGCTTAGGTTGATTATACTTTCATCGACCTTTAATTGATTATTGTAGTGCATTTCCATGATAACTACCATTGACCCAAGATTCACTAAATTTGCGTCTTTATGTTGATGAAGTGTTTGCAGAATATCCTAGCATTTGGATTATATTTACATCTTGTCTTGTGTTGGTGAAGTATTTCCAGAAGATCCTAACATTTGGATTTTGTGTCGGTGTCATTATCCCTTCCCATTATTTCTTGGTAAACCAATTTTATTCAAATTCGTAATAAATTTTTACTAAACAAAAGTCCAATTTTATTATTAATTTCCGTTATTGTTATTATTTGGATTCTTTTGGTTCCCAGACTATATGTCGGTGGTGTGTGTTGGGTTTTTCGATTTTTTTGGTTTCCATACTTTATGGCGGTGGTATGGGTTGTGTTAGGAAATTTTTTTGACCGACTAGAAAAATTATTGCATAAATCATATATAGTTATTTTATTAAAAAAAATATTCACTTATTGTAAATATATGATTAAAATTAATATTTTGTGATGGTTAAATAAAAATTAATTATTATAAAAATAACTATTTTTTTTTGAGTTTCATAGTAAAATAGTGTTGAATGAGATGTAAATATATTGTATAAAGAATTTAAAGTGAGATTAATAAAGTAAAATTAAAATGAGATTTTGGGAGTGTTTTTATGTTTACATCTCTCATATTAAACCTTTGTTGATTGGCTTTTTTAGCCATGGTTTTGGGTGAGGGAAGTTTGTTTTTTGGTTGGTTTTTTCTCATTTTAATTAAATCTTTAGTTTTCAAGAAAATGGTGGCGTTCCATTGTAGATCTTTCCACAAATTGAAGTGTCACTTTTAGTATTTATGAAAAAATTGTTGTCCATCCTAGAGGTTAAATTGTTTCCCTCTATGTCATACCTCAAAACCCTTGCTTTAGTCGATGGAGCCTAATTGGCTAGTTTATTGGACTCCACCCCTCTCCTAGGGGTATAGACTAGTGGAAGTAGAAGCATTGGGTGACATTGATCAAAGGTAATCTTTCCTACTTCTATGGTAAGGTTACTTTATCTTTTTAATTGAATTAAAACAACATGGTGATATAATCTTCCAAAGTGAATCATACTTATGGATTTTAGAGGATGCACTTAAATAGATGGACTTTGGATTTTGATCTTGAAATTGATGTTCCTTCAATGGTTTTAATGTCAATTTTGTGTCCCCACCTACTTCTTCACCATTAAAATTATGGACTAGGAAGTAATTAGAAATATCTTGCGATGATATACAAACAAATTTGAGACTAAGTATAGGATGTTCACTTGTGATAGAATTTGCATGGAAATAGATCTGGACAAAGGGCTCCCTGAAGCCATCACCTTCTCTCTATGTAATTAGACTCATGTTGAGAAGCTTAACTATGAAAAGGTTCCATTTCAATGTAATTATTACCATGAACATGACCATTTTACCAAGGATTGCATGACATTTTCCCCTCCTCAACCTCCTCTTGAGAATCCTAATCAATGATACATTGCTAAGAAAACCCTCTAGTAATAAGCATTTAGGAACTTCTTCCATCTCTTCCTAAAAAAGAAAGGCTCCCTTTCTATCAAATAAATTTTCAATTCTCTCCCTCTAAATTTGAAGCTTTTCCTTTGCTCCCCCCTTAGTCCCTTCCCCCTAACTTGTTATTCAACCTGTCATCTCTCTTTTTTTTTGTTGAAGCAAGAGTTGATCCTTCTATATCATTAAATCAAAAATAAAATTACAGCATGTACAAAAACCTGACCCCATCATGGACTCAGGAAAACCAAGGGTGTTCTGCCATAGATTTGACCCTACCCTTTACACCATACAAATCTATTCTCTCCCAAAATACCTTAGGTTGAACTTTATGATTCATAAAGCTAATGTAATACTCCACTAACTCCCCACGTCTCTTTAGCGTCAAGCCTGATAAGACCCATGGCCCCACAAAACAACACTTTCAACTGAGACCGTCGATTCCTGCTGCTAAATCGAACGACGCAGTGAAATATCGCACAGCTATAATGTATGAACCTTAATGCCCGTTGGAAGGTGGTATTCTTAACCCCTCCCTTGCCATGTGTTGGGAGACTAATGGGATCGCTCCTGAAATTCCCAAACCACTTACCGTTCCAAAACCAAGCGATCACCTGGTAACCGCTTGGCACCTAGTTTTCCATTCCATGAGAGGAAAGCAAGGGAATAGCCTCCGCCAGACAGTTCCAACTGCCCTTCCCACACATACACACCTCGGAACTTGCATCAAAGATTGTCGCATACTGAGAAAAGAACCCTATGTTGCAGTCCAAAAGAAAAGGGGGTCTGGTCCACTTACACTAGGGTGTAAAGTGACCACTCTGAGCTTGCCCTTCTTCAAGGTACCAACCAAAGAACTGAGATTGAACTTGCTTAGAAGTCATCATTCCGTGCCTTTCACTTTGGCCCAATATTTAAAAATTTCTCTGTCCTCTGCCACTTGTTCCTCGCAGAGAGATTTTAAGCTGCCCTAAGGTGTCTCTTTCCATTTCATCTCAATTCCGCATTTTGAATTAAATACTCCTTGATTGGCCAGAGTGTCCGCTAGTTTATTGGCTTTTCGTCAAACATGGTTGAAACTAATAGTTCAGAGACTCAGGAGATGATTTTGAATTCTTTGGTACACTTGAATTAGTCTCCAGTGCTTTAAGACCTTCTCCAGCGCTACTTTGTAACTGATTCTCTTAACAACATTTATGGAGATCTCTGAGTCTGCTTCTATAATGACATTGGAGCTATGCTTTAGTTTCACCAGCTCAAGACATTGTTCTAAAGCCATTAATTCGGCCATATTGTTGGTGGCTTTACCTAAATGGTAGTGAAATATAAAGATTATGTTTCCTTCTTCATCTCTTAACACCCCGCCATAACCAGTTGTTCCAGGATTGCATTTTGAAGCCCCATCAATATTGCATTTCAGATAACCTTTCGGTGGAGGATGCCAAACCTCCTTTTCCATTTCCAAATCTTCATCTTTTCTACTTAGTCCATTGGGAATGATCTCTTGCATTCTCAGTTGCCTGAGTATACTAGTTTCATTATCTGTGGGAGGGTTCTTGGGATAATTGCGGACAGTGGTGCTAATTGTCTCCTTAATCTGCTTCAAGATCAGATCCAACAGGCGAAGAGGAATAGTTTTTTCATCCTTGAATTTTTTTTTATTCCTTTCTTTCCAAACATTCCAGATAATAAAGCTTGGCGTAAAGGCCCAGGCCAAATTAAGGAGCTCATTCTTCGAAAAGTTTCTTCTCCACTTGTTTAGGGTATTAATGATACTTGCTTTATCTCTGTCTGTCTGTTGAAAAATGGTGGCAAAAGCATCCCACAACCAAGTGGTGTAGGTGCAATTGTTGAGAATATGCTCCATTGTCTCCTCTTGAGCTTCACATAGCTGACATCTAGAAGGCCCAATAACCCCTCTTTTCTGAATATTGTCCCAAGTTAAAATTTTCTTGTGATGAACTAACCACATGAAAAGCTTGATTTTCATCCACCCTTGGTGGCTCCAAAGTTGTTGCTAGGATTTCTCCGGAACACAGGAATCTAGGTTCAGGATAATTCTTTTGCTTCCTTAAGATTAAAGGTGCCTTCTTTATTGAGGCCCCATCTTAACTGATCCTGCCCCTCTGTTACCAAGATTTTCCTTTGTTTTAACATGCTCATGATTGCCTCTGCTTTTATTTTTATGGCATTGTCATCTATGTGGTCTATGCTTTTCTAGTTTCTCCACTTTTTGGAGTTATGAGGGAGATTCCAAAAATCTTTAACTAATCTTTAACTTTGATTAATCCTTGGGAGTCTGTTTCCTACTTGAGGCTCATAAAGTCCTATTTTAACAATGTTGGTTCTTGTTGCCATTTGTCTTCCCAGAAGAGAGCTAGATCTCCTGCTCTGATTTCCCAGAAACTGTTGTCTTGTACCAGGCTTCTATTTTCACAGGCTTTATTCCAGATGTAAGAGCCATTTATGTTTCCAGACATTCTTATAAGATCATTTGTTTGCCACAAGCTTGCATATTTTTCTTTCCAGGTCTTAGCCCATTGAGCTTCTGGTTCTTTAACCCATCTCCACCAAATCTTGGCTCCTAAAACTTTACTTAGAATCTCCTGATCATCTAAGCCCAAACCCTCGTACCTCTTGGGTTTACAGATTTTATCCCATGACACAAGGGCCCATTTCTTCCTTGTTTCCTCCTTGCCCCAAAGGAAGTATCTCTGGATATTCCTGAATTGTTGTAGGACACCTTTGGGAGCTGGGAGGGCTGACAAAAAGAAAACAGGGATGGATTGAAGAACGACCTTTGTCAGAATCAACCTACCAGCAAGGTTCAACGATTTGATAGTCCATTTTTTGACTTTGTCTTTCATCTTGTTGAGCACCAGTTCCCATATACTTTTGTGCAAAGGTCTGGCTGTAAGGGGAATTCCTAAATATTTTGAAGGGAGGGAATCCCTTTGAAAGCCCAAAATCCTGGAGATGTTCCTCTAAATTGCAATATTAGTATTTAAGAAAAAAAAATTGATTTGGGGAGATTAACTTGCATACCTGTAGCCAAGGCAAAGTCATTTAGGATTTGTTTGTATGCTGAAGCTTCTTTGACTATGGGAATTCCTTGCAGCATGGTGTCATCCAAAAATTGTTGGTGAGTCATTGTCTGACCATTCTCCATTAATTGAAGGCCTTTAATCTTTCCCAAGACTTTGGCCTGATTAATGGACCTACCGAGTCCTTTCGTCATGATGATAAAAAGAAAGGGAGAGAGAGGGTCTCCCTGCCTGAGTCCTCTAGAAGGAGTGAAGATCTCAGAGGGAGAGCCATTCACCAAAATAGAAAAGCAGGAAGAAGTTACCAGAGCCATAACCCATCTGACCTAGTTGTGATCGAACCCAAAAGTAGTAAGGACCTTCTTGATAGAGATCCAGTTCACCTTGTCATATGCCTTGGCAATATCTAATTGCATGATCATACCAGCTTGCCTCTTGCTGGTTAGCGTGTGAACTACCTCGTGGGCTTGAATAATGTTATTTAGGATTTGTTTGCCTTCTACATAACCAGATTGTTCCCCTGAAATTAAGGAAGGAAGCAAAGGTTTGAGTCTGCTAGCCAAAAATTTGGATATAATCTTGTATACCACATTGCATAAAGAAATGGGTCTGTACTTATCAACAGTCAGGGCTGAATCCTGTTTGGGGATCAGGGAGATGAAAGAGGTGTTGAGGGCTTTCAGAATAGTCCTGTTTCTTCTGGAGTCCTCCACAACATTCAAAATGTCCTGTTTGACAATGTTCCAACAGGCCTTAAAAAAGTCTACATTGAAACCATATGGTCTTGGGGCTTTGCCATTCTGCATGTCTTTAATAACCTCACTGACTTCCTCTTCGGTTACTGGTTTATTCAGGTTAAAATTGTCCTCTCTTGATACTAGCTTAGGGATATTTTTTTTAATTTCCTTGATGCGTTACTCTCTGTCAAGATTGTTTTCCTTAGTGATGCCTTTGAAATGCTGTACCAATGCAGCTTCGATATTCTTATGAGAGGCCTGAAGCTCCCCATTCTCTTCAATATCGAAGAGATTCTATCGTGAGCTCTATTGGCCATGGTGGATCTATGGAAAAATTTTGTATTACGTTCACCTTCTTTGAGCCATTGAATTCGAGACTTTTGTCTCTAAAAGATTTCCTCTTGTTTGCATAGATTCTCCCATTCTTGATGGTGTTTATCAGCTTGCTCACTTTTGACTTTATCAAAACCATATGAGATCAGTGCTTGATTGAGTTCCTGTAGTTTGGTTTCCACTAATTTTTTGTCCACAAAAATGTTACCAAAATCCTTCTTGTTCCATTCTTTGAGTCTGAGTTTCATGTGCTGAAGTCTTTTATGTAGGAGGAACATTTTAGTGTCCTGGATCTGCAAATATTCAGCCCACCATTTTTCAATGTTGCTGATGAAATATGGGTGGGAGAGCCAGATATTTTTAAACTTGAAGGGTCGATTCCTGGGAGAATCAATCCCCTTGATTTCTAATTGAATCGGCCAGTGATCAGAGCCTCTGAACGGGAGAAATCTAGCTGTTATTTCCTTATTTGCGAGCATAAGCTCCTCCAAGACCAGAAAACTGTTTAACATGGAGGCGACCTAAGCCTCACCTCCTCTTTCGTTGTTCCAAGTAAAAATGCCATTATGTGTTTCTGAGTCCACCAGTTTCATGTCTTCTGTGAAGGATTGAAATGCTTCAGAGTCTTTACTTAGCAATCTGGTACCTTCTTTTTTTCTGAAAGAGATTTAATCATGTTAAAATCTCCTCCCATGACCCAAGGTATTTCTTCATGTCTACTTCTAAGATCTACCAGGGAGTTTAGGAATATGAGTTTCTCATCTATTCTTTGAGGACCATAAACATTTGTGACTAGGAAGGTATCCACAACCCCCATTGGTTGAATAATTACTGATAAATAATTTCTTCATGCTTCCGCATCTACTATGCTAATTTTTTGGGGGTTCCATAGAGTGAGGATGCCTCCTTCTGTGTTCTCTACTTTAACTTCAAGAAACTCAAATCTATTAAGCCATTTGCTATGGACTTGTTTTAATTTCTGAATGGAGCATTTTGTTTCCTGAATGAAGATTATATCTGGTGTTGCTACTTTCATGATGTTAATTAGCATTCTTTGTTTTCTTTAACTACCTAGACCTCTGATATTCCAAGATATGAACTTCATAATTAAAGATTTGTAAAGGAGTAACTGGTTAGATCTTTCAACTTACCCAAATCTATCATTAGCTTTCCACACTCCATCAAGAGCTCATTTTGCTTTTTCCTGCCCCTCTTCTTTCTTAGATTTCTAGTTGCTAATCCTAGAGTTGATTTCATAGTTTTCACACCTCTGTGCTCCTGCTTGTGAATATTTTTATCTTTCTCCAACCCTCTTTCCTGAGTTTTCCATAAAAACAACTGCTGTATTTTGTTGCATTCTTCTTGAGGTAATGAATCTATTCCTCCCTTGTTTCCTTGCATTAAGAATCCTTCCAGATCCAGGTTTTCCTTATCTAGAATTTCCTGTAGCTCATGATCTTCCAGATCTATTTCATTTTGGGTCATTTCCTGGTCCATTTCCATTTCTGTTTCACTCATTGACGTCTCTTTTTTATAACCAATATCTTGAGTTTTTGTGTTGTTTTCTTCTCTCTCTTTTTCATTAGGACCTACTTCCTGAGATTGATTTTCCTTCATGTTTTCTTCATTCTCTTCCAACACTTGGAACTTGTTCTGATTTACCTTCTGCGCCTCGTTATGTTATTGCTTTAGCCCGTTTTTTCCTCCTTTTCCTCTACTAGCCACTCTCTGAAAGCTTTCTGAGTCCTTCACTGTATTGAGTTTCTCTTTGTTGCCTACTTTACTAAGAGGGTAGTCTCTGAATAGATGTCCATGCTCATGGCATCTATGGCATATGAATGGGATATGCTCGTAGTCCATTGTCTGCACCCACTCCTCATCAAAAACTTCCAAAATAACTTCATCCGGAAGAGCTCCTGATATATCCATTTCCACACATAATCTTGCAAAGGAGGTATATTTCCCTCTTCTTGTGGCTTCAGAAACTTTGACAAAATGCCCTAGTTTGTTGCCAATGGTAGCTAGCGATTCAGTTTGCAAATAATCAAGAGGTAGAGAATAGAGGCTTACCCAAACTAGAACCGAAGTGAAAGTCTCCCACTCTGGGACAAAGTTCGTCATCCAAGGCCTCATGTAGAGTCCAGTTGCTACATAAAGCTAGGGTCCTCCTTCGAATATTCTGTCTTTATCTTTGATGTTTGAGAACACCACTGTGAAGAATCCCTTTGACCCAAGATGTAGGTCAATGCTTCCTTTAGGTTTCCAGTGATACTTGATCCATGTCTGTAAAGCTTTTTCAGTGGGCCATAGTCCCATGAATTTATAGATTATGGCATAGGTCCCCATGTGTTCCATGTGTGCCTGCAGAGTAGGATCATTTAATATTACTCTGGGAGTGATATCTGCTTTTGGTTTATAGGGTCCCTTTTGCTTTTTGTCTCTTGAACCCTGATTTTTGTCTTCTTCCTCCTTTTTGTTTGTGCCACTGTTTACCTTGGTCTTGGTCCCATCTGTCTCCTTTTCATTATCCCTGTTCCTTTCATTTGCAAAGCATTTTCTCTTCACCACCGGTTTTTTTCCTTTACTAGTTATAACTTCCTTGTAGGAGGGAGCCCTCCATTGGAAACAATCTATGTAACCTATGATAACCCTAACTGCTCGCTTCCGCTGTCTGCTCCCGAAGTAAGAATATAATATCCTTCAACCTGTCATCTCTCAACACTCTATCCTTTTTCCATTTGAATCCCATTTCAAATGAGCTCTTGTTTTCCCCTTCCCTTAATATCCCACCTAGCTTTGTGCCCAATCCTTCTGTTAACATTATGTTTTTTTTTTTTTTTTCCGCACCTTCTGTTGTCTCCTTGGTAGAATTGGTGTCCTCTCATGGTGGTATCTTGGCCAAGGAAAAAACCCTATAGAAACAAGGACAAGAAGAGGATGAACCCAACAAAAAGGGTTGGAGATCTAACAAGAAGAAGAGAGAACAGTAAAAAAATACAAAAAACAATATAGGATCTCAATCAACATTGAATATTGTTTTTTGTTAATGGATCCAAAACCACAATCAATAAATAATAAAGGTGTTATCCTAGGATTGTAGAGGATTGGGTAGTGTGGCAAAACAAGTAACTTTGAGCATTTTAATTCATTATAAATTCTAAGATATAATCCTCCTCTAATAAATACAATTTAAAGAAGTTTAAATGTTGGAATTATTAAGAAATCTATGGAAACATAGGAAAGGAACAACACTTAGTGTATGCAATGTCGCATATTCACTCTTTGGGACCACTCAACAATTGAACTTTTGTAATCTTATTTCTCATGACATTGAGTGTACATGCCTCACTCCATTAAATTGTAAGGTAAGCATATTCAACTATTCTAATTTATGGCTCGGTTCATTATATTGAAAAAAAGAATGTTGGGCCCAATTGAGATCTTTTGGGTACTCTCTCCCAATCTTCGATAGGGTCCTAGTTGGAGTTTTGAACACAATTATATCTTTACCAAAGATGCAATGTGGTTCTTACATTCACAATCATTTTAGAGAAATTATGGATGACTTAATCATTTGTTTGGGTCTTGATTTTCCTAAACCAAAAGGAAGGAGGCAACTTGGATTAATCAATAGATGGGGCATGGGCATATAGTTGAGGGACTAAATAGATTCCTCCTAAAGAGTTCATTTCTCATGCAAAAGATTCTCATTAAATCATTAATTCTCCCTTATCTAGCTTTTGTTGACAAACTTGTTCTCCTAAATCTAAATGCAAAATAAAACTATGGGCCAATTCCTTTTAGGTTTGATCCTCTCTGGCTTACTGATGTTGGATTCATAATTGCTATCAAAAGAAGCATGAAGCATCCAAGTCCTAGTATCCCCATCTCTTCTTTGGGAATATCAAATCAAATCAACCAAATTTGAACTAAAGGAATGCATAAATTTCTCTTTTATCTCTCCATTAGTCGAAAGAGAAGAATGGCACTAGCTAAAGAGAAGCACAAAATAAATAATTAGATGCCTTATTATCAGTAATGGATGACCAAGAATCATTGTATCACTCTGAAGTGAGGTAAGAGAACCAATAAGGGAAATGCATCTTTCCTTTAGAAAGGAGGAGAAGTACTGGAGGTTTAATTCATGAAGCTTATAGTTAAATGTTGGAGATTGAAATACAAGCTTTTGCCACAAAAACAAACACATGCAAGGAATCTTCAAAACCATGTTTTGGAAATCACCCTTGATAGTGGTGGTGAACTTACCTAATGTGAATACCTTCATTCAATAACCCATGATCACTATAACATATAAATATCTAGCAATGAAAAAGGTTAGAATCCTTTTCATGAAGATAGAAAAATTAGAATATTAAGCATTAACTCATCACATAAATGAGAAGTAAATAACTCAACCAATATGTGCTTACTCCAAAACTGTGCCCTCCAATCTTGAGAAATTATGATGGGTGAGAGTGTCATGGGCCTCCTAGATAATGAATCCATTACAACATTGTTACAGATCCATTTGGGCACATCACTCCCATCATTCAAATCAGTACCATTAAGGCTCATCAAACATGAATTCAGTTGCTACATGCCCTAGACAAGTCACCACTTTGAATGCCTCCTTCCCTGAGAGTTTCTTGGCCTGAATCCCTCCATAAATGCCTCCTTGAGGGACCAACGTAGCCTTGGACAGGGATAAGTGTGCTTCAGTGTATGTAGGCCCATGTCAGGGTGCTTTGCAAAAGCACCTAGGCCCACTTTGACTTGCGCTGGTCGAGATTGAGCGAAATTCACATAGGGTTCTGGGAATATTCTTATCTTCTGGAGCCATCTAGAATATTCCCACACTTATCATCTCCTAAGAGCTCGAAATTGGCTAGGGAATGAGTTAAGTAACCTCCTATCCTCTCATCCCTTCTTCCATGAAAACTAACTCTAAGTTTGGAAGGCCATTCAATACCCTCATTTATGACCAAACTTCCTCCATTTGCCTATAAATTGAGCACTCATCTAAGTGATCAGGGGATGGACTTTGAGAATTTGTAAGGAGATACTGTTGGTCTGAGGATTGAGATTCTAAGTAAGTATTATTATGCTGCTGGAGTGCTGTGTTATTGATGTGATGTTGGTTGGAACCCAAGCTGGAAGAGTGACAATGGATCAGACTTCATGGTTGTAATTATTCATTCTACTTAATAAAGTTGTTTACACCTTTTTCCATATGCTTATCTTGATATATGGTGTTTATATGTGTGAATGTATCTGATTCCATTTCCTTATAATTGATAGATCTCTTGCTTTGATTGGTTCTCTATCTTCTGTTTATGCTTGCAGGTACTTTTTGAGCGAGTTAAGTTCGAGAAGGAGCGATGGGAGTCATACAAAGGAGGCAAAAGGAAAGTGAAAGAACATGTAGGTCCTTCAATTCCTTTTGTCTTATTCATCATCTATAGAAAAAGGATAAGCACTTTAAATCTGTTGTTCTAGGTATAGCTACCTACCTAGGGAATTAGTATTTATCCGTAGATGCAAAATTCCTCATAACAAATTGGCGACTCCGCTGGGGAACAATCATTGTTCTGGGTATTTTACCTTCATTCTAGTACACTCTAGTAGACCTTACTTGCTTCCATTGATCTTCTTTCAACCTTTTCAAGTATTTTTTGGTGAAAATTGTGCTTGTAAGCCCCTAGGATGGTCTCTCTTGCACAAACGCATGTTTGGTCTAGAGACAAAGCACTGCAAAGCACCCTTGGCTTGAGGACAATGCTCTGAAGCGCACTGTCTCCCATTCAAAGCTACGTTGATCCTCCTTAGGAAAAAAATCCCTCCTTTGAGTTGAATTTTTGCCAAATTTCCTTCTATTTCTACTCGCTGAAAGGTCAATGATGCTTATGTCTCTGAAATCAATTTGTGTTTCCTTTGCCAACCCTACTTTTTCCTTGATTGTTTAGTGTTTCTTAAATGATTTCTTTATCACTATCAATTCATTGTCAAAGTCTTTTTATAATCAATTAATCTTTGTTCAAAAGAAAGTGTCATAAAAGTCCTCATTTCTTTCGAAACGAAACTGTCGTAAAGTCTTCGTTCTTGCAAAAAAATTGATTGATTATATGTGCATTAGTTTCCTTTTGTTCATCACAACATTAAGGGAATTGAAAAGAAAAACTTACATTGTGCATTAAAAGATTTTGTGTGTGCTCATAGGAATAGTTTAGGGAAATTTCATTAGATGTGTTCTCTGTTCTTTGATTACAAGAATTTGATTTCTCTATCCCTAATAGCTAAGGTTTTCATTGTTAAAATTGAATGAAAAGGATATTTATCATATTAGTTGCATTCTAGGAATTGAAAATACATCACGTGGTGAACCTTGAAAGGCAAATTCTTAATCAAGATCAACTTAAAATTAACCTCAATTAACCTAATGGAGCATTGTCACCTAAAGCAAAACATTTAAAGGTTCTAGGCTAGAGATGTGTTTTGGCATTGTAAAACATAGCAGTTGTCGCTAGCTTGTTTGCAATACATTTTGAGTGTGATACCACATTCCACGTGCCACATTCCACGTATATCATAGCTCGTCCACGTACCTTTAGGTATATAGGGTGGTGTTATAGTACGTAAAGTATATGTGAATGCTCTCAATGTATGGTTTCGCATTAGACAACGTTAATATGGATTGGGCCTCCACATACTTTCGAGTATATATGGGAGGACAACACTAGGTTTCTATCCATCCTTAGGTAACCGAGTCGGTTGCCTTGTACACTGTGATACACCGAACACAACATTTGGGGAGATTGCCTTCCCGTACTTCTTGGTTTTCCAGGAGGTTTTCTGCAGTTCACAATTCCTTGGTAAACCTTTTTGCCTAGCTTACCCCTTTTTGTTTATTTCTTTTTTGTAATAAAATCAATCAGCAATCGTGGAGGAAAATCAACCCTTACCCCATCATTTGCATAGAGCAGTGAGTAAACTGCCTCTACTTCCTGAAGCTACACCTATCTGGTCGAATCTATCTCGTTTGATTGGATCCAGTACTTCACAAACCTCTGGTTCTTCATCTGAATTACTAGAAACACCTATACCGGTAAGTAGTGTGACCCTAGTTACTCCTACGATTATTGGTACATCTATTACTGAAGTGGAATCTCCACAATTACCTGAGGAAAATAGAACTAAATCTAGTGAAACGGTAACCCAAGTTGTTCAACAACAAGTTGATTCTCAATCCAAAGTTTTTCAACAAGAAATTACTTCTGAACTTGAATATGTTCAACCAAAAGTGGATCCTAAACCCATCATTGTTCAATTAGAAGTTACTTCTGAACCAGAAGTTGTTCACAAAGCCTAACCTGAACTTATTCTTTTACCAAAACATTAGGATCTTGAGGTTGAACAATCAGAAGTTGTTACCTTATTGGAAGAAGATCAACCGGTACATCCTTAGACATCCGTAACTGTCGAGACTTCCTCTTTACCTTAGCAACAAATCCTAGAAATCTATTATGGACCAGATAGTGAAATTCTTCCACCTGGTTTGATTTCGATAAAAGAGGAACCTGAAATAGAATCACCCAGAACTCCATTCCATTTTGGAATTGGACTTTATCTGTATCCTCATACTCCTCATTTCACTGCTCCTTTTGATCCTGATTACTTTAGACACCCATTGATTTGTTAGGAAACTTATCTGGAATTTTGACTATGGAAAAGTCAACATCCCAGACCATACTATCTGTTGTGGATATGACAAAATATTTTGTCGCAACCTCTTCGATGTTTACTATGACACCTGAGTCACACTTGTATGGTGTTCCGTCCGTCCCATCGAGTTACCAATATTTATCGGGAACCCACTCACGTGTTGCTTCTAGCCATTGGTCTTCACCAATGTCCTCTACTGGAATTTTATCTGGTTCCTCCTTAACATATACCGGACAACTAGACCCATCAAGTTCATATCAAGCTAGTTCATCTGGTTACCGTCCTATGTATCCACTTTACACTGGACTACCCCCATACGGAGAACAATATGCACATTCTCCTTATCCTCCATTTTCTAGGGGGAAACCATATGTCAGTATGCCGTCGTCTTTAGGTCAGCCTAGAATGACTGTCTATCAGTGGAAGCCAACCATACCCGTTCAACCTAGGCATGTGTATCCCTCACAACTATGCAATCCGTCTCATCCATACATACAACACCTATTGTTACACCTTTACCAAAGTCACGAGCTCAGATTGTTGCATCTCAACCTGTGCAAGCTGACCCTTCAACCTCAGACCACCAAGTTTCAGGTATACAGATCCAGCCTTCTCAGGTATTTTTACAACAACCACTTGTGTCTAGAGTCCAACAACTTTAGGCTAGTTTACCTTTTACTAGAATGACTCAGGCCTACACTAGTTTAGTGTATTCACAACCTGGTCAACCTTACATTGGTGGGAAACAACAACCGTTAAATCAACAATTGTTGTACCAACAACAACAACAGTTGATTCAATAGCCTTGGTAGCCCCAATATCAACAACAACAATTCTAGCAATACCAACCTCAACATGGACTTGGAAAACAAGATTATGTTGGGTTTGGTCAGCAACAAGCGTATCCAGGTCCTGTTCAGCAAGCCTATGTTGGGATTAGACAACAACAAATGTATCCCGGTGCTCAACAACAACCTTATGTCAGATTTTCTCAACAAACTTACCTTTATCAAGGTTACCAGCAACAGATGCCTTATGCTCGTATGCAAAGGCCTATTACTGAGACAATCCCATCTTACCTTGGATATGCTCAACATGACCTCAATAGACAGTTGCCTTTTGTTGTGACACTTGAATTACCAGATCTAAACCGACTCACCAATGACCCAATTCATTATGCACCTTGGTGGCCGGTGATTCCTCATAAGTTACCTTCATATATTATGAAATTCAATGGCAACCCTGGAGAAGACCCATCCAACCATGTCATGAATTTTCATTTATGGTGTTCATCAAACACTTTGAATGATGATTCTAGACTACGTCTTTTCTAGAGAACGCTTACTGGGTCGGCTGCGAAGTGGTACATTAAGTTTCCACGAATCTTCTTTTGATAACTTCACTGCCTTAGCTACCACGTTTTTAACCCACTTCCAGTTACCCATATGATATGAGACTGGAATGGAATTATTAATCAACTTTAAATAGACTACTACTACTCATATCTCTGATCATATTCATGAGTGGTGTCATCATCATCGAATGGTTAAAACATATGTTCCTGATTAGCTTTTGGCTGAGTCGTTTATAAAATCCTTGCTGCCATCTATCATTGAGGATGTGGAGAAAGGTGGAGGTGTCACTGAAGAGAAATTAATTGCTCGTGCCCAATATTTGGACTTGATTTATACACAATCTGGCATGCTCTACGATAAGATCCCAAATCCACCCAACCAGCTTTCATTGTTCCTCCTCCACCATTAAGTAAGGACTCTCATGCTGGTGACGGTGTGATTGGTTCTTCGAGCACACAATGGTAGGTAGACCATCTAGTCAAACACTTTCCATTTCCAATCAAACTACAAATGCACCTAATAACACTCTTACTTCCGAAATCAATGTCGTGTCATGTGACAAGGGCAAGAATGAAAAGCAACCAAGAAGTAAGAAGAAGGGGAAACACAAGAATAAACAAAATAAATCCCCTCAAGAGAAATCACTGATTCCTCTCCTTCGGCTGGGAAACCTCATTACCCGTGTTTGATATGTAGCAATGAGCATTTTACATGATATTGTCCTCACTACTCCAAAGTCTCAAAGCTTTTGAAGACTTCTAATACATCTGCAGTATTGGTTGATCCTTTTCCAAAACTGGAGACAAATATGGTTGCCACAGACTATGCTTCCACTTCCCAAGTGCTTATGCTATCCACCTCTAAGCCTAAAATTGAAGTTTTGGTGTCAACACGAAGCAAAGATTATGGAAATCAATTGTCGTCATCGAATAACTAGGTTGATCAACCTAACTCTTCGACTTCGACTTTGACTGATCCTATTTCGCCATCCATTGCACTAGAGTTAACAATAAAACCGCCTAAGGGAGTTGTACATAAATTGACATTTAACCCTCAAGCTCGAGTTGCATAGAACTATAACATAGTAGAAGATTTGACTCAATCACCTTCTGCTATGTCAATGCTCGAGGTGCTTCAGAACTGTCCCTCCCAAAAGCAGGCTTTGTTGTCAGCAATTGGTTTGATTCCAATCTTGTGGATTTCAACCATGCGGGTTATACGCCATACTTACTAGCGCAATTAGCATTCTTGATTCAAGTAAATGCCTTGAATAAACTTTTTCATCAGGCCATTATTGACGAGGGGCCATCTACTTGTTTTATGTCTATGAATTATTGGAAAACACTTGGCTCATCGCCTTTGTCACATTCACCAACAATGTTAAAAGCTTTTGATGGACGCACATATATGCCTTGTGGAATATTGAGTAATCTGCAAATCAAACTAGGAGGAAAAACAATAACTGTTGAAGCTGAGGTTGTTGATGAACCCCTTGACTACAACATTTTGCTAGGAAGACCGTGGGTTTATGCTATGGCTGCTGTGGTTTCAACGTACTTTCGTACAATTGCATTCCCTCATAAGGGTGGAATCACAGTTATCGACCAACTCGCCTTCTTCGCCTCTAGTTCATAGGCTACTGGAAGCATTCCATTGATTCATGGACCCCCGCTATCTCTTCAAAACATTGGTGTAGGTCTCTTTAGAGATTCTTCCCTAATGGGTACCTTTTCACTACCACCACCATCAAATTTGGTGGAAGTGGCAAAAGTTGAGGCTTGCAACATGATATCTTCCACTTCATCTGACTTAAGGAAGATTACCAATAGTTTTGAAGTTGATAGTAGTAATGAAATCATGCTGCTAAGCCCTATTGAGCTAGCATAGCAATCAATCTTTCTGGCTTATGCAGCAAATCCAAATCCATTTTCATCAATTGTATGGGTAGATCATTCATTAGAATATGGTACTTCCTTTGATCCTTTTTCACATATATTTTCTACTGATGAAGGAATCATCCAATCAATGATGATGGAAGGAGAACCATGGAAAAATTATCATCATTGTTCCCATCTTCCAGATTACATAGAAGATTATTCAAATGAACTTAATCACCCTTTAGTTGTCGATTTTCTTTCGAATTCTGTTTTCATAGATACAATAGATTCCGAGCAAAACCTGTCAAATATTGAAGAAACTATTTCTATCAATATTTTGACCAAACCTAACATTATAGAAAACATTCATGTTGGAAAATGTTGTTCTCCATCAAAACTTGATATTTACCGTGCTCTCTTTTGTGAATTTCGAGATATATTTGCATGGTCATATGAGGAGATGCCAGGAGTTGAACATGAAATCAAAATATATCCTGATGTCAAACCAGTGCGACAATGCCTCCATCTTATTCATCCAAAGAAGGTTGCTACTATTAAAATAGAAGTTGAAAAACTTTTGCATGGTGGTTTCATTTACCCTGTTCCTCTTACTGATTGGGTTTCCAATATTGTTCCTATCATGAAGAAACAAGGGAAAATACGAGTGTGTCAATTATAGGGATGTTAATCAGGCTTGTCCAAAAGACAATTATCCTACTCCCTTTATCGAATATATTATTGATGAATGTCCTGGATATGAAATATTCTCATTTATGGATGGTTTTTCTGGCTATAATAAGATCAATATCCACCTAGAGGACCAATCTAAAACTTCATTATTTGTCCATGGGGCACATTTGCTTATAGGAAACTCCCGTTTGGTTTGAAGAATGCAAGGCAAACATTTCAGAGGGCAGTGAATTATGCCTTCCATGACATCAAACATATTGTTCAACCATACCTTGACGATTTACTTGCTCATTCATGAAAGCGGACTGATCACCTGCAACATTTGAGAGCTATATTTTTATGGTGTCGACACTACAAAATACGACTCAATCCACACAAATGTGTGTTTTGTGTTGGTTTTGGTCGTTTGCTTAGACTCTTAGTGTCTAAGGAGGGAATTCGACTTGATCCACTTAAGGTTCAGGCAATCATCCACCTTCCAATCTACTATAGTTACACAGAATCCAAGGGAAGGCTAACTTTCTAAGGAGGTTCATTCCCAATTATGCTGAAATGGCTAAAGGATTTACTCATTTATTGAAAAAGGGGATACCCTTCCCTTGGGACCAAGTTGCACAAGCTTCCTTTGATACTCTTAAAGATACCTTTATTAGAGCCTCATTAATGTATTCCCCGAATTATCAAAATGACTAATTCTTGTATCTCGTCACTGCAAATACAACCATTGGAATGGTTTTAGTTCAAGAAGAAGATGGGATTGAACATCTGATATATTATTTGAGCCGCAATCTCAATGATACAGAAGTTAAGTATAATTACATTGAAAAGTTGGCTCTGGCTACTGTTCAAGATGTACAGAGATTTCACCACTACATCCTACTCCGAAAGACCACTCTCATTTCGGATTGCAACCCTATGACATATATTTTGTCACATCAATTGCTGGGGGTAAAATACTCAAAATGGATCGTCATTTTGCAGGAGTTTGATTTGGAATTCATCAAATCAAAATCAAAGAAATCTCTAGTCTTCGCCAAGCTTCTTTGCAACCTTCCCTCGAATACCATTGATTCAACATCAGAACCATCAATTCTAGATGAGTCTTTATTCCTGATTTCGTCATCTGATGCGTGGTATGGAGATATACTGATTTATCTCTAGACCCAAACTTTTCGGCCTGATACCTCTCACTCACAACTGTGACATATTTGATACCAAGCCAAAGATTATCTGATCATTGGCGACACTCTTTACTATCGTGGTATCGATATGATTTTACGAAGGTGCCTCAATCATGAGGAAGCCTAGAAAGTTTTGAAAGATTTCCATTTAGGTGCTTGTGGTGGACACTTATTTGGTTATGCTATCACGCAGAGAATTCTCCGTGCTAGTTAATTATGGCCTTCCATATTCAAAGATTGCATAATTGTTGTTAGAAGTTGTCACGCATGCGAGATCTATGACCGTAAAGCTAGATTACCACCTGCGCCATTGCATCCTGTCATCGCTGTTGGACCATTCACGAAATGGGGCATTGACTTCATGACATGTAACCCCACCTCAGCTAGGGGGCATGGGTACATTATAGTTGTTATTGACTATTTCACAAAATGGGGCGAGACGATGCCACCATTAAACAACAGTGGCGGGACGACTGCTCTTTTCTTTTTCAACCACATGGTTGCTCGGTTTGGGTACCACAAGCTCTGGTTACAGATCATGGGTTGCATTTTCGCAATCACATGATGGTTGAGTTAACTGCCAAGTTAGGACTTTCACATGATAATTCTACTCCTTATTATCTGCAAGCGAATAGACAAGTTGAGCCCATGAACAAAGTCTTGAAGCAAATTCTTCAAGGAATGATAGGGGTTCATAAATGAAACTAGCATTTAATCTTGTACTACTTTGTGGGCATATCGAACCTCGGTGAGAAATGCAACTGGATTCACATCCTTTCAATTACTGTATGGTCTGGAGGCAATCTTGCCGATACAATGCGAAATTTTATCTCTCAAAATCGTGATTGACCTGTTATCTGACACTTCTAAAGAAGAAGCGTGTTTCTTGGAACTTATCCATCTGGATGAAACCCATCATGTAGCTGCATTGGATAATGAAGCGCATAAGAAACGAATAAGGCACAATATGATAGAAATGTCAAGCCTCGCGTTTTCTCATAAGGAGACATGGTCTTGCTTTACGATCAAGAAGCTGATAAACTAGGAGCAGGAAAATTTAAACCACTATGGATGGGTCCTTATATTGTCAAGTGTGTTTTGGAAAAAGGTGCCTATGAGTTGGTGGATTATGATGGAATTCCATTGTCGCAGCCCCGAAATGGGTTATACCTCAAACGTTACTATGCTTAATTGAGTGTAGTAAAAATCACTGTATATATGATTTAATTACATGTGTGTGTGTCAGTGTGTCTTTTAGAGTTTTAATGTGGTTAAGTAATCTGCTTTGCATTTGTTGCAGATGTCGGAACCTTTGGAACCATTTGTTGGTTACGCCGATGGTGCTAGACGTAGTATGCCGAACCTGTCTTCTACAATATGGGCCATTTTCAATCCAAGTGGCGACTTAGTGAGTTTTCAATGGATTTGTATTAGTTGATCGATGAATAATATCATTGAGTATATCGCATTGATCGAACTTCTCTCTGATGCCATTTCACTTGGCATTCGCCGAATCATCGTTAGGCTGGACTCACAACTCATTGTACTACAACTAACAAACGTTTATACCATCCGAAACCAAAAAATTCTTCATATGTTCCTTAGAGTTCATATTTTGGAAAGACATTTTGAGTACATTCAATATCAACATATTTCCAGAAACTTTAACACATTAAACGACTCATTAGCAAATTATGTGTTAAATAGACATTTGCAACACATGTAAAAGTAAATTTTCTATTCACATCATTAGTTGAATAAGATTGCACATAACCATATATATATAAACTATGAAAGTAAAATAGGTAGATGTTTTAAAAGATTTTACAAAATTTGTGTCCAAGACATGTTTGGTCATCTGACCTAAAAACTCAAAATGCATGCAAAAAACATCCTAAGTAGACCTAGTGATGCTCATGATAACAGGCCACAGCCTGAGCTATCATGTGCAAGAGCCGCATCCAATGGCCTGGAACACCAATAGTATGGTGTTGTAGCCTCATAGGTAACTCCTCGATCCAGAAATCTGGAATACCAAGGGTTAATCCCTCTACATGATCCTGCAACTCTGCCAGTGTCTAGGAAAATCCAAATCCTAGAGAACTGCTCTCCCAACATTTCTTCGCACTAGCCCACCTACCTCCTGTCGGCGCCTCACAGGTCAAACAGTATCCACATCTGCATCAATGAGAATGATTTTAGTTTAGTCTTGGAACATAAAAACACAAAAACATGTAGAAGCTTAAAAATTAAAAAAAAAACATTTTGGTCAAAAAACAATTTACCTATAGCACCCCATTGAGCGCCTACTAGTAGACGCAACTCTGGATCTCCATGAAAATCCATCCTTGAGTTTGGATGCTCCTCGATGAAAATGTGTTGTCGATCAAGCCAACTGAAGAATGCAGTGGAAAATATAATCGATGACTGACCAGCATGCCTAGCCTTCAATTCGACCCACTGCTGCATCCGTGGATCTCTAGGACCAACTACACCTAGTGTTACATGCTGGGGTTGCATCAATGGGATTCTTTATAAGGTAAAAGAAATTAAGAGCAACCCATAACTAAAGTTATTTGTTTCACTGCTCTTTACCTTTTTCAGCTACTCTTTCAATGAAGAAATTACTGCCTCACACGAGTTGAATAAAGTTGGCTCAAGAAACTCAAGAGCATATTGCACATATGATCTATTCGCCAAATGAAGTGTCACACTGCCTGCCAACTTTGTGATGGTGAAAAGGATTGTTATCAAAGCAAAATCATGGATATCTTTGATGATTATCTTTTCGTCCTTGCTAGGCTGTGTACCTGGCTGACAGAATTGTCGAATATAGTCCCTCACTGTCTCCCCTCCACGGGAAGAACCTGAAAGAGATATAGGGGCACCACATCTCGAAAACCCTGTAAGAAAGTAAACATCATTGATCAAAATAGGGACAACTTTGTCCCTTATGTGGAAAGCCTGATCTGTCGGATCCCATGCATGAACTAGGAACTGCAATAGTTCTGATTGTTGCCTCATTCCGGACAACGTGAAGTATTTGAGTAACCCACAGTTTCTGAGGGCCTCAACTGTACCTGGATCATTTAGGGCAACCATGTATTTTTCTTCATGCTCTCTTTCTCGCCAAGTAATAGACATTCTGATTCGATGAAAGCCTGAAATCAAACCGTAAGCTTAGTTAGGATCCTTTTCATGCAAAAAACTAGAAAAATTTTGGGTCAATTTGGTAAAACAAGTTTGTGAAACTTGCCCATCGCAGCCCAGGCAAGGAGACACTATGCTACAGTGCATAATGCCTTCTGTCTGGGTGCTCCCCAACATAGTTTTTGACATGCAAGCCTGCATTGATCCCAAAGCAAAAAATTCAATCACTAGGGGCCCTAGAAACCCTAAAAACTTGTATGAAACAGTAAAAGAATGACATGAAAAGAAAGAGAAGGGGTAGATCTCCTACCTATCCCAGATGAAACGAGAAATGCCCTGCAGAATCTCTCGCAATCAGCTGATGAAGATCGAGGTAAAAAACAGGGTCAGAGCATAAACTGAAAGGTAAATATCAAATGGTGAAAATAACATGGTAAATTCTTGTTTTATGTTTATTTCATGAGCATTAAATGAGAAAACTTTAGTATTTATCTATTTTTACCAATGAAACAGGTATATTTAATCTATTTGGTGTTGCTTTGAACAGATTTACAATTGACTTACAGAATTTTACGTGCAGGATCGTGAATTGTACTTTGACCACAAAGCATACTTTTATCTCCTTTTCGAGCTCTGTTAAACATCGAAAAAGGAACTCCCTTGGAGTCCTTCTTTAAGCTCTTTTTAGACTCTCAAAATATGAAAATATTGTTGAGCGCTTGTCCCTTTCAGCTCGTTAACAGATTGGAAATGACATCTACTCAGTATACGTTTAACCCTTTTTCGGGCTGAGATAGATTATTTATGAAAAAGGAATACGTTGACCGAACATGGTCAATAGGTTGTCTCTTGTATTGTTTTACGCTTTTTTAGACTTAAGAGACAAATCTACGAAAAAGAACTTGTGGAGTTTTCTTTTTGTCCCTTTTCAAACTCTCTAAACATGAAAAGGACCGAGTTATCATTGTCATTAGACTCGTTAAAACATCAAATAGCGACAAACTTGTCCATCATGACAAGACCGAGTTTCACCTTTGTTAGACTCATTAAAACATCACATAGCGATGGATTCTCTTGAAGGGTGGAATTATATAACAAGTATATGTTATACTCCTCAAGCTTGATAAAAATAAAGAGGTACTGGTTAGTGATGACTGGGGAAAATGGGAAAAGGGGTAAACCACCTTATGGCAGCAGGTCGCTCTTGAATATGACACGTTCATTTCATCATTGTGAATTTTTGGGTTGGGTTATTTGCTTGGTGGTCATCATACCTTGGTCTATCATACCATCCATTACTTTTGTTTTGGGTCAATGCTTCCAATCCATTCAGTGTCGCAGACATGTTCAAGAGAAGTCACTTAGTTAAAATTCATCCTTTGTAATACTCATAAACCTTCATTTTCATGACCGCCATTCCTGAACCTTCTATTGTCAGTCAAATTCTGCCTCCAAAATCATTACACTCATTTCATGTCATTGATGTGGGATACATCAAGGCCCTCCTGCGATGAGTCACTTCTTGTCGACATTAATGCATTATCCAAGAAGTTGATTTAGAAACAACCTTTTAGTACCTTGGATCTTGCACACATCAATGACAGGTTTCTTGCTTTCGACGATTTGTTGACACCACTGGCCTTCACCCAAAAGACTTTGTATGGTGTTCGGCATCAAAACATCCATTCACACCATGCAGAATGTACTACAATACCTTGAGGATCATTATCTTTATCGGTGATTTCTCTCGCATTTGTTAACGACTTACATCATTGGCTAGTAATCAAATGGTGTCTTCCCATGTTTGACTTCAGATCACATATTCACATGGTTAGAATCATACTTGAGCGAACGATTGAACGAGATAGAAGACCCCGGATCTAGTTTCATCCATTTGGGCTGCGATTTCAGGAAATGTACCAAATCATCCATACAATGGCTTTACATTGATGGTCATCCTATCATGGGTCTATATCTGTAGACAACTATCTATGTACTTGTAATGAAAGTTTATATGATGAGCATGGGTATGCCTTCCCTCAACGATTCATGAGAAAAAATCAAAATATCATGATATTATGTATAGTAATCGATGCAGGTCACTGACCACTTCGGAACCTCCTCATGACATCGTAAAGCATATCACTCGACATCATTATTTTTGACTTCATGCTTTAGGGGGAGGCTATTATAGATCCATTTGGGCACATCTCTCCCATCATTTAGATTAGTACCATTATGGTTCATTAAACCCTAATTTAATTGCTATATGCCATAGAAAAGTCACCACTTTGAATGCCTCCTTCCCTAAGAGTTTCTTGGCCCGAATCCCTCAAGAAATGCCTCCTTGAGGGACCAGCATAGCCTTGGACTGGGGTAAATGCACTTCAGTGTAGGTAGGCCCATGTTAGGGTGCTCCGCAAAGCACCTAGGCCCACTTTGACTTGCGTTGGGCGAGATAGAGCTAAATTCACATAGGGTTCTCGTAATATTCTTACCTTCTGGAGCCATCTAGAATATTCCCACACTTATAATCTCTTATGAGCTCGAAATTAGATAGGGAATGAGTTAAGTAACCTCCTATCGTATCATCCCTTCCTCCATGGAAACTAACACTAAGTTTGGAAGGAAATTCAATACCCTCATTTATGACCAAAATTCCTTCATTTGCCTATAAATTGAGCACTCATCTAAGTGATAAGGGGCTGGACTTTGAGAATTTGTAAGGAGATATTGTTGGTGTGAGGATTGAGATTATAAGCAAGTATTACTATGTTGCCAGAGTGTTGTGCTATTGATGTGATGTTGGTTGGAACCCAAGCTGGAAGAGTGACAATGGATCGGACTTCATGGTTTTAATTCTTCCTTCTACTTAATAAAGATGTTTTCACCTTTTTCCATATGCTCATATTGATATATGATGTTTATATGTGTGAATGTATCTAATTCCATTTACTTATAGTCTATAGATCTATTGCTTTAATTGGTTCTCTGTCTTCTGTTTATGCTTGTAGGTACTTTTTGAGTGAGTTAAGTTCGAGAAGGAGCGACGAGAGGCATACAAAGGAGGCAAAAGGAAAGTGAAAGAACAAGTAGGTCCTTTGATTCCCATTGTCTTATTTATCGTCTATAGAAAAAGGATAAGTGCTTTAAATCTGTTGTCCTAGGTATAGCTACCTACCTAGGGAATTAGTATTTATCCGTAGATGCAAAATTCCTCGTAACAAACATTCTGCTTTCCCTTGACATATTCTATGTCAAAATCATAAACCTAAATTTTACCAACCCATTTTTGTTTCCTCTCCTGCAAGTGCTTCTCCTCTAAGAAGAACCGAAGACTGTTGTGGTTAGTATTCACCTTAAACCTATTTCCCACCAAATACTATCTAAATTTGGCCTGTGCATGCATGATGACCAATGTTTCCTTATCGAAAATGGAATATAGTCTCTTGTTTGCCCGTAGCTTTCGAATCTTGAAAGAAATCGAGTGTCCTCCCTACATAAGTATTGCCCCAATTCCCTCTCTAGTCGAATCACACTCCAAGACGAAGGGCTGAGAAAAATATGGTAAAGATAATATTGGGCAGTTTCTCATGACCTTCTTGAGGTACTTAAAAGCCTCTTGTTCCACCTTTGTCCATACAAATTCCCCTTTCTTAGTAAAATTTGTAAGGGGCACTGTGAACTGTGAAAATAACCTCACAAACCTCTAGTAATAAATACATATGCCTGGGAATCCCCACAACTCTGTCACATTCTTGGGCATAGGCCAATCTAAGATGGCTATGATCTTCTCTTGGTGAACTCACACCCCATTCTCCCCAATGACATGGCCAAGATACAACATCTCTATAAGTCCAAATTAACACTTGGACATCTTGGCATATAATTGTTCTTCCCTTAGGATGTGTAGCACCTCCTCCAAGTGTTATAGATTATCCTCCCACATCCTGCTATAGATCAATATGTCATTAAAGGAAACCATGACATATTTGCGAAGCTACTTGTGGAACACATGGTTCATGCAAGACTAGATGGTAGTTTGGATGTTGGTTAGCTTGAAGGGCATCACCAAGAACTCAAAGTGCCCATAACAACACCTGAATGTCATCTTCGAGATATCCTGCTCGCTCATTATGATGGTACCCCATGCATAACTCTATATTAGAGAAGTACTTGGCTCCTTTGAGCTCGTCTATGCGTAGAATTGGGTATCAATTATTCAAGGTCTTCTTATTTAGGGCTTTGTAGTCAATGCACATAGGAGGGTCCCATCCTTCTCCTTCACCAACAATACCGATGAAGCAAAATGACTAGAATTGGGCATGATGTGCCCCAAATCCATCAAATCCTGTATGTCCTACTCAATCTCATCCTGACAAGCCTTGGAATGTCTATATCGCATAGTGTTAAATGCACGTACACCCTACTCTAGCCCAATCATGTGCTCAAACCCTATGTCTAGTGGGCATCCTGGTGGGATGTATCCAAAAATTACTGGGTACCTGTCCAATATCACTTGAATATCAGGGTCTGGTGGTCATGGTTAAGCCTTGCTTCTGAGACCCTGAGCTCCACATCCCACTCTACATCACCATCTCGTAGATTTTCCTTCATCTTGTGTGCTAACACTGTCTGAGGTGGGTACGAATGCATACCCCTCAATACTAATAGCTTTCTATTTGACCCAAGGAACTCCATATCCAACCTACTCTAGTCTATGGTGACACACCCAAGGGAGTAGAGCCATTGAACGCCCATCACCATATTGGTGTCTAGAACATCAACTACAAAGAAGTGATAAGCCACCAAGTAGTTCCCCGTAGTCATAGTCATGTTAGGGACATATCTTGTACACTAAATGGTCCTATCTCGAGGCACTAGGACTGAAAATCCCTCAAATGCCTTGGTTTGTATCCCTCTTCACTCTAGCATCTATCCATCAACGAAATTGTGGGTAGCCCCATTGCCCACCAACACCGATAGGCATTGTCCTTACACTGTGCCTCTAATCCTCAATGTCAGGTACTTCAACACTCCCCAAAGTGAGGAAACAACTCCTCTAGTGGGAAATAAAGGGCCTCCTCTAGGCAAGGGAGGTGGAACTCCTCCTCTAGTAACTAGTGGCTCACAGTCACCTCCCTCTTCCTCCTGCTCTGCATCATCCTCTAGCTCACTATCTGAAAATAGCTCTATGTAATGGACCATTCCCTTAGTACACCTGTGCCCTATTTCCCATTTCTCCTGACATGTGAAACACAACTTCCTCCTCCGAAGGTCTCACCTCATCTCATCGTCCAACTTCCCATGCCCCGACCTCCCTTTATGGTGGGGGTCTAACATCTTTTCCTCTTGGTGAAAAGGTGGGTCTCATGGTTAGAGGTGCTTTAGCCTTGGGGATTACACCCTTTTAGTATTTTGTTTTTCCCACTTCATCCTAAATCATAGTAGGTTTGTTTGACCTCAATATTCCATACAAGTACTTAGTTGAACCCTCCACAAATAGGAAGACTCTTTTAGCCTCTTAGAGATATGGCACCATCACCAACACCCTCAAGAATTATGTTATGTACTGCTCTACAGTAATTTTCTTCTTGAGTTAGGTTAGCTCTTTGAAGTGTGACTCAAGGTCTCTTAGTTCAAAACTCTCTAACACCTTCCTAGTGAAGTCCTTGTAAGAATTTATGCCAACATTCCCCAATGTAGACAACCCATGGTACCACCAATTATGAGCATCTCCATCCAAGTGCAAAGTAGATACCTTAATTAATTACACTTCCATCATTTGGCTAAAGTGGAAATAAGTGTCTATTTTTTCCACCTATATCTTAGCGATGAATTTAGAGGAGCCATCAAAAGTAGGAAGAAATAACCTCCCAACTATGTGCTACAAATCAAAATTATGTACAAATGTTTCGTTGGTCCCTTTCCCTTTATTTACTAGTAGAAATGGGGAAAAATCTGATGTATATTTTTCGTTTATTCGACTCATAGTCGTCGGATATCCAACACATTAGAGATATAATTTTTCGTTGGTGGTATTGTGTTGAATTGTCAACAATTTTTTTAGCGTCAGTTATTCGATGGGATGGACATTGAATATCTGACACCAAAGTTGGAAAAAAAATGTCTTTAATCATTAGATACTTTGTGGTCGAATTTTTAATGCCAACATAGCTCATATTTGTGATGGGAAAAAAATCAAATATACGCCACCATAGAAGCCAAAATATTCAATGATTGGATGTCAAATATGCAACATTGTAGTATTCCAGTCCCTTGGGATTCGATGATTTGTTCTATCAGTATGAAGTCAGATAGTCAACGTTACAAAAGTTTAAGCAGTGGGATAATCGTCAGATACCCGTTGCCATAGAGGCCAAACATCCGATGCTTGGATGCTAGATATTTGATGCCATATTATTCCAGTCCGAGAAGATCCAATGGTTTTTTTTGTCAGAATGGAGTCGTATGTTCGATGGTGTGGAATTAGATAAACAAGATTGTAATAGTTTAATGCAATGGGAGTGTTATAGAACTGACATATTCGTCCATTGACACAAAATCGACGATATGAAATTGGAGTAGGTGTTTTCTTCCTCTTTTCCAAAATCAAATAAAAACAAAAATAGGACCGTGTTGACGCTTTGCAGGATAAAATGGGTCTTGAAACAAACAGATTTTTCCAATGTCTCTTCAAGTCATGAATTATTCTTCACATGTAACTTAACATAAGAAATATAACAACACATAACTCATGTAGCCATAGTAAGAGATAACAAAATATTTGTTGACGGAGTTCACCCCTCTTGGGCTACATCTCCAGGCCTGCCAACGTAGATAGACCACTCATATATTCAGTAGAAAAAATGGAGTACATAAACAGTTAGTTGATGGTAAACATGTGGCTATTACCCCTACAAGGTAATGTTCTCCTGCAAATAAATATCACAAACAGTAGCAACACAAAGCATCTCCTACAAGGATGTCATACTCCAACTGAAATGAGCTAAAATGAGCATGTAACCACTTCAATTCCATGTTGAAGCACGTAAACAAAACTTCCCTCAACATAACATAATGAGAAAAGTGAACCTAAGCTGAACCCTACAAGTTGCAGCTTCTTCGGTAGACTTCTAAAGGTGAGAATACCCCTACAAGGCCATCTCTATGCCCAAACACCTTTCAGAACTGCTTCCAAACCTTGATTGATCCATACACCTTTTGTCTCAAACCTACAAGAATACTCCTTAGTGTGCTCAAATAAGAAATTAGAGGTCACCAATGGATTCAAAACATCCAAAAAACCCTAAGTGCTCTCTTTTTGAGCTCAATTTGGCCAAAAAATCCAAAAGATATCGCTCCCAAGCTCCCATATGAGTTGTTACAGTTAATCATCTTACAAATCACACCATCTATCTAACGGTCCTACAATTCCACCCTGAATTCTTCTAAGTGAGCGACAAATTTACCCTGCACCAATGCATTTTGTAGGATCATTAAATTGCCTAATGACCCCTTAACTCCGAAAATTGTGGTCATATCGGCCACATGGGGTCGAGGGTTGGGCCTTAATGCCCAACCTCGTTGGTCTATCCATTAAATGTTGAAGTCATTGTCTTATGGGCACCATAGGTCCAAGGGTTGGGCTTAACTACCCGCCCTTCCCACCGGGCCCCATTAACACTGGCACTAGGTCATATACATGGTCCAAAGGACTTGGGGCTGATCCCCTTGCTGGAGTGCCCTTCCTCCTCAGTACCAAACTCTTCGCTGAGGGTCATGTGATAACAGATGCGATTGTGACCTGGTGCTTCTGCCCAACGCTCCTCTTCTGCGAGCTCCTTTTGCCTTGAGCCACAGTCCTGTGGTGTAACGACAACCAGGGGTTGGGCTTAGAGTAAGGTCCCCCTTTCTAGCTCCTTCCACACAATTCCATGTGCATATGACAATAAACATGATCGAGGATCGGGGCTGGCAGTCCGACCCCATCCTTTGATAGGGGATGTATTAAAATTTTAATACAATTTTAGTTCTATGGGTAATAAGAACCAACGAACAGTCCAATGGTTGAGCACTAGCATTGTGGGAATGAAGTCCTATGTTTGAACCCCTGGAGGCTTGTTTGGCCCATACAAGAATTTTGGCCTTTGTTAGGGTGCCATGTGGTAGCCCATCACAAGCCACATACACCACTTCATTGGTCCACCACAAATCAATACAAACCAATCAAATGTGCCCAAAACCAATGAACCAGAGGATGCCAAGTGTCAACCTGTCATTGGGTCGTACCCTTCACAGTCACCCTGTTGACTCAATAGTACGGTTAACCCAGTCAACATACCTACTCAAATTTTACATACTTGGGAAAACAATCAGAACGCAATGTCTAGATCATACGGTGTTGGATTGAGGTGAAACAAATGTTGTTGGATTTAGAATGATGAAAACTTTGAGTTGACGTTGGTTTCAAGACTTTATGGGCACTTTCATTTTTAAGCTAAAAATTGATCATCTGATCAAGCGGATATCTGATGGTTTGTTCCATTAGAATGGCATTGGATAATCGATGTTTTAACTTAATTTTGAATATCTAACAGGTGCTAGAGCATTAAAAAAAAAGAAAAAAAATGGTCCGAAGGCTAATTGGTTTTAGAGGTGTTCACTTGTGTCTTTGTCAAATTGGTCATTCATTTTCTTTTTATTTGGCAGTGCAATTTACTAATATCGCTACAATGAGGCTACCTAATCAAAAGGCAGCGCAAATTAAATTTGATAGACGTTAGTTTAGGAACCCCATGAGAGTTGATTTTAATGAAATATTTTCATGTGATAACAAAGTGCAATTGTGATCTAATAGTGTTAATCCATACGTACACATATACATATACAGGGGCTCATATAACCAAAGCATGGTTAAATCCTTCACAAAATTTTATGCTGTGTATTCAAAGTAGCCTAACATTTCAGGCCTATAAAGTGGCAGATTGTTAAATGAATAAATTGAAGGGTGGGACACCCCACACCAGCAAAGGATTAAAAAGTGTGAATGTTTCAAGTGCATCACCATGATTTTGGACCAAGTTGTGTCCATATCCAAACTTGATGGTATAAATAAATCAAAGTTTATGCGGGGAGGAGCCCCAGAGAGCTGGTCTCTTGGAACAACTATTAGGGAGACCTACGGATCAAATCTTCCCCACTACCACTTAAGGGAAAATTGCTTACCAACACGGAAGACCCCAAGGGCAGAAAAGGGTTCCTATTGAAACCATTCATGATGGAAGGAGATCGTGTAGCAAGTGAGCTAGCTCACCCACCTCACATCATCCTCTGCTTCCACGTCAACTTCCACCACAATCATTTTGTACTCTTTCGTCTGTATCCTCATCATTGTCATTCTCTCGCTTTGCCATTAAACAAAACTCTACTCCACTTCATTCTATCCTTTTCACTCTAGATGCACTTCACCCTTGCTCTTGGCGCAAAATTGAAATGTCCTCCTCCAAATCATCTAGATAATAACATCCTCCATCTCCTCTAGTTTTAATTAAAAGGTAAGCTACTAAAATGGGCAAGAAAGTTTCTCTATTTGCGTCAACTACATACATTCCTCTAATGGATACAAAGAGGGATATTTTTGACCCATTATGTTCACTATACCTCATGCAAATTGGACAGAACATACAAGTTCAAATATGTGGAGGTGACTTAAAGGACACTATTTGAAAACCAATGAGCTAAACTTGAGGGGTCAACCCATTTATTTTGATGTCAATCTGTATTTTTAGGGGTTTATGACTTATTTTTGAGCTTGGAAAGTTACTCCCATGCTTCATGGAGGTCCCTTAACCCAAGTTATGACCTTGCGTATTCATTTGATACATTCTTTGGAGGTATTAGTGCATTATATTGAACAATTTATGGAGTTGTGTTCTTGGAGTTTCCCTCTTTGGAGGTATTTATTTTGATAGAGTAATTTTTTGACCTTGGAAGCACATTTAACCACTTTGGATGTATCTTGGGAGGATCAGTTTGAAACTTAGAGATATTCATGGAGCATATAGACATGTTGGAGAGCATTTTGAGCCTATATGGGCATCATTCCCCTTATTTGGAGGAGAGGACCTCCCATTTACTTCATCCTATTCATTGTACATGTGGCTTGACCACTTTTTTTCAATGTTTTTTTACAAATATTTAGTTACTTTTCCTATGCTAGATCTAACAAATCACATAAAAAATTGATTTTTATTTTGAAAGGAAGGGATGCATCATCTATATGATGAGATGCATCTTTTCACTTGAACTTATGGTTAGGTACTTCAAAGCTCTTTATTTTTGGGTCCCAATAAATATATCTTTCTTGGAGCATCTATAGTGTTAAGGGTTCTTTCTTTCTGGTGAATGTCTCAATTTTTGAAGCTCATCTTACTTGGTTTTATTTTGGTGCGTACATATTAATGATGGAACGTTCAAGTTTTTTAAAATCCTTTCAAATTGATCCATTGAGGGATAAAAATATCACATGGAAGGAAGAAGCTTAGGGTTTCTCCCCATTATTCCTTTGTTGATTTGGTGTGTATTTGATTCCATGCTTTGATTTTCCTTATGTTTCCTTGGTTGAAGTATTAAGTGATTTTATCAAATCATAGTTGGTTTTAGAGGATGAAGGATTGTCTTCCATTCAAGCCCCTTATTGTACACCTTGAATTTATTATTGGTCCTGATTGAGTAATGATTGATCATTCATTATTGCCTTCCACCATGGAATTCCCCCCATGCATATGACAATGACATGCTTTGATTGATTTCCCAAAGGCCCAAGGCTTTCCTCATGAACATCCCAAGATAGAGGTAGAGGAAATTCCAAAAGGCCATGGGTAAATTGATTCACTCACATAGCATCTCTTTTCATTTATGGAATTTAACAACAATGATAGACTCTTTGATGAAGATATTTAAATGTTTTTTTTTTGCAATAAATCTAAAGGGAAATGCAAGGAATTGGTCCAGTAGCCTTGGAAAGGAAATGTTTTCATCTTTTGTAGATTTTCTTCAAGAATTATGCACACGTTGGGATTGTGTTCCTAAACAATGCCTTCCCATTATTCAAGAGATTATAAAAGTTTTTGATGAACAAAGTGTAATTGAATAGGGTCTAGGACCAACTCTTAAAGATGATGAAACCAATCTTCAAGTAGTTTCCAGCCTCGATTTGAAGGGAGAAGGTCCTAGATGAAATTTTGAAGAAGATGATGCTACTGCTACTATTTCCAACTATTTGTTTGAAGATGACAACGAAATGGTAAATAAGAAATTGTAGAATTAAGAAAGAACCTTGACCTGATAATTTCCTGCATAGGAAATCATCATGACAAATTTAAGGACAACCATTAATTGTAGCGTGGAATAAAGGAAGAGGCCTTCACATTACCTTACAATACCATGAAAGGGAAAGGTACAAGTATACAATTGGAAGTTTTTTTTATGGCCAAGAAGAATAGAGTGACATGGTTAAATTTAAGGGTTTTCCTAGAATGGGCAACTCTTCCTTCAATTTTATCTATCACCAAGATAGATTCAAGGAAAGCAATCTTGTCTTGTTTTAAAAACAAGTTCCTCACCTATGATTCCAAATTCGATGAAGATAGTGGTTTATATTTTGAACTACGTGACAAGGAATAAGATTTGTGATGTAAAGAGAAATCAAGTTAACAAATAACGTAATGTTACCCTAAGGATTTATTAACATGGTATCAAAGCTAGATCAGTGGAATAGGTAGCAAAAGGATTACCATTATTTAGAAGACTAAGGGTTTCAATCCTATCCAAAACACAATATATATATACATCAACCTTGAGATCGAACTTGAAGAATATTTTTGGGCCACTTTACCTCTAAAATTAGGAGACATATCTGGGCTAGAAGGTTGAAAATTTTGAAGAAGTATTCACATCACCTTTTCAAGGGTTCGAGAAACTAAATGACAAACCCAATCAAGACCGAGTATCTTGAAAAAGAGACTGAAGGTCTATGCATTATCTAAGTTTCTTGAAATCATCTGAAAAATAGTAAGGTTTTGTGCAATCTTATAATGGTAACCAGATTACAAGTCTAAAATATATTTTCTGGAAGAGAAATAAGCCCTAACAACCAACAATAAATTCACTTGAAAAGGAAACAAGACCAAACTTTATAGAGCCATTTTAAGCATACTTGGAAGGTATGATCCAAACCTACAGTGACCTTAAGAGGACCGTAGTCATTTTCAGAAAATTTCGATATATATATATATATATATAATATATATATATATATATATATATATATATATATATATATAGTGGCCATCACTAAGGCTAATAACATCCCCTCACTCCTACAAATTGTAGTACATCACATAAGAATCAAATATGGAGCCTTTGGGAAAGTATTAAAGCTACTTTTCTAATTATTCAAAGCCCTATCTTGAGGATCATCAAAATTGCAATGGAAGGTTGCAGGAACATCAAATCTCTAGTGTCTTGATGGGCCTCTAAATTAGACACAAATTAAGGCCCATATAACCTTTCTTATGCACTTGAAGGCTATATTAAACCCCTCCTTCTACACTTAATAATGTTGTTTTTTCTTTAATATGTTCTTAGGAAGGTTTAGAGATGATTGCATATTATGTGTCTAATATTATTTGTTTTTGAATAATATTGTGAGAATATTGGGTTGATTATGAAGATTTGGAGGAGGAGATAATCTAGGGACTTACTCCCCAGTATAGGAGGATCAATATTAGATAATAAATAAACAGGATATTATGAAATTATTGCAAAAATTCTGGAGCTTCAATGATTGAGAAAAGATAGGAATGTGTTCCCTGTCATTTAATGCAGATTCCTAGTGTTGGGAACCACATCAACTATTTGAGGGGTTTTGGAGGGTAGAGCTTCCTCCTTTCAAGGAGAATTCTTCCTCGTCATTTTTTATAAGAACCAATTTGAATTTTCCTCTATAGACATCTATTTCTTAGTCTTCTTGTGGAGAAAACTTGTCTTTTTGCAACGCCACTTTCATTTATAGCAAAGATATACTTGGATTGATTCAAATAATGAAGTTTGGTGCCATTTTTAGCTTCTAAATATTGGTCTCATTCATAGGAATTTGAGTATCCTTGTTCTTGTCCATCCTAGGAGCTTGAGATCCCTTTTGTATAATTTTCTTTTCTTCTTTTCACTTCTTATTCACATGCATATCTTATTCTTGTTTTTCCTATTTCTACATTTAGTATTGATGCTTCTTTTGTTGTAGGATTGGGTTAAATGATAGAAATGAGTTGCTTTAAAGTTTATTTAAAGAGTCACAAGCATGATTCATCCCTATAATAGCTTTTAAAATTCATATTCAACGTTGAGCTACTTGGATTGGTTTACTAGTGTACAAATCTAGAATTTCTGGAAGTCCCTTGTAGCAAAAAGTAGTAATTTTATGATATGTTTTAGAACATCTTAATGAGCTTAAATTGATCTTATTCCACTTGTATTAGGTCTTAAAAACATTCAATTTAATAAAAAAAATTACCCGAATGCATTTGCACTTGATTAAGTTAGGCGTTTGATAGGTTAACTAGCTCACTAGTTCTTGAATTTGTAGTTTTTACAGTAATATTTTTATGCTATTTTTTAGTGTGTTAACATGGGTATTTTGGAGTTATTCTACTTGGAATGGAGTCCTAAGACATCATACTTAATAATAATAAAAAAAATCCCATCCCATGTTCATTTGATTTACTTAGTCATTCGGTGAATTATCTCCTCTTGTAGCAATTTTGTTTCGCCTGTAGTATTCCTGTTGCACATGTAAACTTGACCAGATTTGTTCCAAAAGCTTTGTTTTTGTCTCTTAGGCTTGAATCATAACCCCTACATGGAAAATTTTAGGGGCTAATATTCGCAAGTGGGCTAATTTTCCATGATTTTTCCAAAAAAAGGTTCCGCAAATTTCCATTTTTTATAAAAATGATTCGCCCAAATT
>APFE030425448.1:234635-246231 GCA_000404065.3 Pinus taeda
ACCAAACAATGGCCATTAAGCCTCACTTTATAGAAATATGATCCTACTAAAGGAGGAACCATTCCCATGCAATGTGTCTGCCTTCACTTATGATGAAGTGAAGTGAAAGAGAAACATGTGAATTCTACTCTTCTTATGGTTGAAAATACTTATGCAATCAAGATGACCAAGGATCTCATATGACATGAGAAAACCAAGAACATAAAAATGAAGTACCATCTGATTCATATCATGTAGAGGGAAAGACTATTCATTTGAGACATTGTTCCACAAATGAGAAAAATGTTGACATCTTCACCAAATCACTTGGAAGATAAAATTTTGAAAATTTTAAAATGATGCTTGGACTCAAAAACACCCCTTCAAATTAAGTGGGGAATGTTAGATACGTAATACTTTGGTACATGAAATGAACATTCTTAAGAAGAAAAATAGGCCCTCGTGTAATGTGAAGAAAGTAGCCACTTTCTTTTGTATATATGCATGATTTGAGTTATTGAATATCACAAAAATGTGGAGTTATTCCTCTTCCCATTTTGCTTTTCTTAGAATACATGGCACATACATTTCTATATGCCATATTGGTTGTAAGACCTAATTGTCTCATCACTTTCAAAGGAATGACATCAATTGTTGCTCCTAAATCTATCATATAGTTGTTTCTTCTCCCAACTTAATTGTCTTGTCTTCTTGTTAAATTAATATCTACACAAGATTAGAAGATTGAAATTCACTCAAAAGTGTCACTTCAATTTAGGTATTGTAAAATCTAGAATTAATAGGTACTAGAATGTGCAAATTAAATTTGTTCCTAGCACAAGCAAGTTCGCAAAACTTCCAATGTATTAGATACAAAATTTCTTTGATGCATAATATAAAGTTATAAATGATTTCAATGCTTGCAATATTTATATTTTGGCATTTATTTGATGACAAAAACACAAACAAGTTCATTCTAATTGCTTCCAACGGAAAAATTACAACACTTTATTAAGATAGTAAAAAGTTACATGTGCACATGCCATGAGGCATTCAACCTGTCAGTAAAAAATGTGGTACTCAAAAAACCAAGCTCTAAATAAACAAGTATATTCATTTATTATTTAGTTTCTCTCTCTTTTTTAGGTATTTTGTAAGGACGTCTAGATATTTCCCTTCAGCTATTATGGATTTTGTATGCCTTGCTCCCGATCCAGTCATACGTCTATGCTGCTCCAAGGGGGGTGGAGCATCAACTACAATAATAAAAAAATGTTAAATTAATATTTATAGTTATTATTATTACAAGTTTTTATTAATAAAATAGTAGTAGAGTGTTCTTTACATGCTTTGCTACTGGAGGGATATGGAATACTTTCAGACGTGTTCATATGTTTCTCCTCTTCTTTGGTCTCATCCTGTACATGCTCTGGAGTAGAAACGAGATATGTTATAATTAATACACCATTTTCATTTAAATATTTTTAATTGTAATCCATACTACAACTTTTTTATAACACATGAAATACCTCTAGTACCGACTTGAACATTAGTTTCAAGAGGCACTCCACTGTCGCTAGGCCCATGTGTTGTATCTACATTGCTTACCTGCTTTTTACAATCAAGCACATCACTTTATGGCCAAATATAATAACCAATAGATTGTATAAGTAATAATTTATAAATGCTATATGATGCTTTTATTTACTTGAGTGTTAGGTTGGGTGTTGGAAGACTGTGAAGACACCAAGCTTGTCCTACGTTCAACCACAAATTGATAGCCGTGCTTGTAAGCAATCTTGAAGTCTTCATCTGTGGTAACCTCATTGAATTGTGACCCCTACAATTTCACATGAGAACATGAATTTTTCCTCTTCTGTGATATTGAATTAAAATTGTTAATAATTTATAATTTGGATGCAGATTATTTTTTTTATACTTACAATTTTTGCGACCAGTTTTGAATAACCACCTGGGCCAAGATGATGCTATCCATTTTTATCTATTGTAGCCACCATGGCTTTGGATGTATTTGGGAGCCTATATTGAAAAACTAAATCTTGATGATAAAGCATCATAATTACATTATTAAAAATGCCTCATACCTTCCTAGTCTGGGTGGTGTCTTCCCTTGTTTTCAAAGCCCCTTCTCCTTTGCATCTTCCATGAGGGATTTTCATTATCTCTCTGGAACTCTGCTGGAGGACGCTCATACTTAGGGTTCTTATCTAAATGAACCCTATATTGGTCTTGTAGATGTTTTAAATGTAAGACTACCTTCAAGGTAACCCTGGTTTTGTTGAAGGTACCCTCACTGAACATGCCAACTATCCTATTCATAAGTTCATCCTTCAACTTGGAACTTTCAAATTTCCAGTTTGTGTGAATGGTGGGCTTAAATATTTCCAAGGATAGGCCATACAAAAACCTATAGAATACATCTTTTCTTGCAAAACTATATTATCATTAGTTTAAAATAATAACATAATTTATGCTAATTTTAATTAGATTGTACTTAATATTTAAAACACTTCTTAAATATCTTGAAGTTTCTCTAACTTCATGAGGACATGGTCATCATCTACCAAAAATGTATTCAGTAGTGTTCTCATGCTAGTAACATGGGAATATATAGGAAATATCACTTCAAATTTTGTGATGGGATCATGATCTGCATCCACAACATTATGTGCATATCCCGACGTATGTTGTTTAGGGGGTGCAGATCCTGACGTGTGTGGTATAGCAGGTGTATCAATCCCAGGGACCAGTGGGTCACTCACAGATGGAGCAACCACATTGCTATCAACGTCACCCCCCATAGTCGCAACGTCAGGATCATACTGCGTCAAACACTCTTGTAAAATAAATAGTTTTGTTTTTATAAAGGATGAGATAATTAAAATCACAAATAAATAAATGGGATAATTAAATGAGTTGATCACCCCATAGTGACTAATTTTTCCCATCACGGTTTTGATTTGGCCTCTTATTTGTCCACGACTTAATAAGAATGCACGAACTAAGTTTCTTGTTTAATTTCATTTGAAGATTCTTTATTGTTTGGATCGTATTGGTGGAAAAAAAAAATTGCTTCTTCACTAAATACTTCCTCAGGAGCATCTATGGATTGCTATGAGGTTGGTGCCTTCCCCTTGTCACCATCTTTATCAAATAAGTGTAATTTGTAATTTTACTCCACCATCCTCATTTATAAACATCCAAAGATTTGAACTTGAAGAAACATCTTAGATCAATAAAAATTTCCATTTTTTGCATAAGAGGGGAAGTTTATCTAGTTGAATACTTGCTTGTAAATATTATGATATCTTGAAATTTCATTATGACACATTAAAAAAAATCAAGCTATTCATCCACAATTATTCATCATTATATTAATAAGAAAACCACTACTCGCATAGGTCTAAATTTATATAAAAACTTCACTTCATATCTTGGGAACTTGTATCAAACAAAGAAAAAATATTATTATATGGGAGTCTAGGGTTACCTCGGGTATAAAATTGCAGTAAATACTATAGGCTATCTTAAAACGACATATTAAAATGTTTCCTTAACTTACAAGATGCATGAAAATATATTGTAGTAAATGACAATCATAACATATAATAGACATTGCTTACAAGTTGCGTAAAATAGAATACATACTGCCCCCATAATGGCAATGTTTGTAACTATTCGATTCAAATTGTAATCAATGAGCAACTCTTCCCCTGAAATTATTGATTTTATGGCACATACGAATACACAATTTCCTTCATGTCCCTCTAATATGAAATTGGGTTGCTTATTTGTGGTCACAGACCATGTATTATTTATAAACCCTACAATATTCCCTGTTGATTTTGGCCTTCGATTAATATACATAGGGTCTTCTTGTATTTTAATCATTGTCTTTTAGTTGTATATAATTTACAGCCACACCATATCTTCGCATACTTTGGGTATATTGGAATAGCCGTACAAAATCATTGTAGATGTAACAAGGCCCAAAGTACTCCATCGATTCAATTAATCCACTGTAGCATACCTTTATGCTATCGATGGAGAATATCACCAAACCATGTAATGATGATGAGGAAATGCGATATATCCTTTCATTGGAAGAAAGGATATATGCGATATATGCGATATATCCTTTCATTGGTGTAGAGGGGCGAGAATATTGTACAAATGGAGATTTTGTTGCAAAAGATGTAAAAAGTTTTGGCCTTTAAACTAGTTAGTTATAATTCCAATCATACTCATCCCTTTTAATATATATAAATTTCATATTGCAAGGAATTGATGTTTTCTACAAGCGTTCTTTATATCGTTGCTAATGTGGTAGATGGTTGCTAAATTCCAATTTATTTCACTTGAATATAAAGGATGGAAATTGTTGGGGAGGGTTTGGACTATTCTTTCCCTTTAATGAATTCATCTAAGTTTTGCCTCTTCTTCTATATTTATGCTACCCACTATTCTAACTATTGGTTGACCTCTATGATAATGGTTGCAAACTCCTTACATGGATAAAGGGTTGTGTAGAAATCCTTGAGGCTAGGCATAAGTTTCTCTTCTTACTCACAAGTGAACCTAACAAATCCAAAAGATTGTTCTTAGACATTTTGTACTATGAACCTTGGTTATTGAGGTTATCTAGACAATTTTTTGTAATACTTAACCTCTTCCATTAACTTAAGATTGTACCTTCATAACCTTGTGCCAAGTTGCAGGGTCTAATCTATTGGATCTCTATTCATGGGTCTTTAAAGGCTTTTGTACAACCTTGTTTAAATTATCTACGGGCCCAAATGTGCCGCTCTTCCTTGGCTGCAAACCAAATGAGGGGTTTTCTATTGTTGTAGGCGATTTAAGAGCTAATTATCTAGTTTTTGCAGGCCTCCATCCATCATCACAAGGGTTTCTTGCTCTGGTCTTGGATTGGATCACTTGGAGGGTGCCTCTAACCTTAGTCGAAAACCTTGGAGGGCTCACAAACTTGTTCCATGCGATCCTCACTAATCCACTTTTTTTACAGGCCAAATCAAATTTATTACAAACGTTTATCATTGTTTTAACTTGGAAACTTTCCATTACTTCATTGAAAGGATTTGTACTTGGTTAATAGGCTAATTGGGGTTGATTGCTGGCCAACATTTCCTAGTGGAGGGGTTACATTTCTTGTTTGAAGGTAAAACATTTTCATTTGAGTACTTAACTAGGCATCCCAACCCTTGGAGTGAGGTTGCAAGGCCTTGTGTTCTTAATTCTTCTCTAGTTGTCACTTATTGAAAATTTTCCTAACATATCAAATTTGAAGTGTTGCATACATAGGCTAATCACATTGAAACCTGATAATCATAGGCCTAAAACAATTAAAATTTTCACACATAAATCACAAAAGGTTAAATTTCCCATACTATAAATTGAATGAGGAATATACACATCGGGAGACTTTAGGAGGAATATAATTACTAGACCTAATCAATTCTCCCTCATAAAATTGTATTCATTTTCCAGGGAGGAGGGTCTTCGCTCATGGAAAAAGGAGGGATTTCCCTTGTGAATGTGGCAGAAAGGGAATATCTCATAAATATAGACGAATCTCCTTCAAAATTTTGATTAATGTCTTTCAATGACTGCTCTCTTTATTTTAAATACCCTTCAAAGGGATACATTCAAATTTCTTTATGCTCAAGGGAGAAGGAAATACATGATTTGTTTTAACTTTAAAAAAAATTGCAGATGGCCACCAAGGAGACTCAATATTGTCCTTCAAGTAAATATTACGCCCCCCTCAAAAAAGGAAATATGAACTTTGAAAATTCACGACCTTGCAGAGAAAATAGGCTCAAAAAATTTAATTAAATTTTTATAATTAACCTGAAAGAATTCTAAGCCATAGACGCTTAAATATTTATATTATTCTCCAAGAAAGAAAGGTTTTAGATACGAGTGTACAAGACGAATTTCTTGAGCCCTTAGCTAAGAGACATTTTCTTCCGGTTTGCGGTTCTTTTGAGAAGATGTGGTCTTAGAATCGAGGCCCCAATTTTGTGTTTCATGGGTGAAAGGCCAATTGAACAATTGACCTCTGATTAAACCCTGAAAAGGAATACATTCAAGCTGTCTTGCACTAAGGGGAGAAGGAAATACATGATTTTATTTAAATTAAAAAAAAATTCATATGGCCAGCAAGGAGACTTGATATTTTGCTTCAAATAAATCTGACACCCCCATAATAAAATGAAATATTACCATTGAAAATTCACAGCCTTGTGGAGAATATAGAATCAAAAATTTTAATTAAATTTTTATAATTAACCCACAAAAATTCTGAGCCCTAGAATCTTAAAGATTTTAATAATTCTCCAGGAAAGGAAGGTTTCAGATCTGAGAGTGAAAGATGGCTTTCTTGAGCCCTTGGCTAAGAGATATTGCTTCCACAAAGGTCTAAACCAATGTGATGCCACAAAACAAGAATAATTGAATTAGCTTCTTACCTGCATATTTGTTGCCCCTCTGTGCCACCACCTGCCCACACCTACCACCACCTACTCAAATTCCCTCATGCCTTGCTTGAACAGCCCTACTCTGCTCTACTTGATTAGCTATAAGAATCATTTTTGATTAATGCTCTAGTCACAAATTACTACATGACATTATACCATATATATTATATATAATGTATATTTTATATCTAATATCTAATATACATTATATATTAATATTTTTTAAAGGATATTAAATATTAATATTTCATCAATATATATGGTTAGGTGATTAAAAATAGTTATAGGGCTATAAGATAGTGTGAGGAGTTGCATCACCTCACATTTAAGGGAATGGTTGAAAGATAGTTGTTAAGGAGGTTGGGGATGATGAAGGTGAGTAAATATATCAAGCATCCCTGAAGATAAGGAAATGCAATATGGAACTAGAGAGCAACCTAACATAGTGTCAATGGGATATTACTAGGATGTGAATATCATTTCATAAGTTGCAACCTTGCTTAGAGAATATGAGGATTTTTCCATGGAGTTTATAGAGATTAATGGAATCAAAATAGAATTAGGGGAGATTGAAATAAAGTTGAACCAAATGTAAAACTTATCAAGAAGTGGTCCTACAAGATGTATTCTAAAGCAAGGAAGACCTTAAAGAGGAAATAGACAAGATGTTATTTATTGAAAAAAAAAATCTAGAAGATTGAGAGTGGACTACCCTTATTGTAATTATGGATAAGAAAACAAGAGAAAGGATATGTGTCTATGTGGATGTAAAGGGAGTAAATGGTTCTTATGTCCATGACACATTCTTGATCACATTCATTGTTTAGGTGCTTCATTATGTTGCAGGAAGGAAACTTGTTCTTTCATTAATGGCTTATTAGGATATTATTAAGTAGTAGAAGAAGACAAATTTTGCTACAAAATAGGGTTTAGACAATGTCATGCATTTTGGATTTAAGGATGCCCCTATAATGTTTTCTAATATGGTCATTGTAGCATTCAAATAATACATTCACAAGTTTTTGGAAGTCTATCTAAAATCTTGGACAATGTACGACATACTCAAAGAACATGTAGCCATTAGGGCTTATGTCTGAGCAATATTCATTGTCACCTATTTCTTTCAATTTGAGTGCATTTTTTGGATTCCTTTTAGCACATTATTAGGTTATATTTTATGTGGAGATGGTGATCTCATTGCCTCTACTAAAATTAATTTTTTGTGAACCTATTGGCTTCTACTAAAATTCTTAAAATGTGGTACACACTAGGCCATACTGAGTGTTGGGTATATAAGACCCACCTTACTTTAAATGAATGTAACTTTAGTTAAATTAACATAAAAAGAGGGATTGTGATTGACTATGTCCAACAATGCCTCATTTAATGATCGAGGTTTATTTTATCAACCTATCCTCTGCCTATAAGTAATCATTATGCATTAGTGAAATACATTCATTTATTGATTCATCATCATTATTCTAGAAGTGAACATGTCGTGTTGCACTTTCTTATCTCTCTTATAGACTTCATGATAAGAATAATGATGATGTGGTTCCATTTTTTATAATTGTTATCCCTTTTTTTCAAATTATTTATCACTTTTCCTTCTTGGCATAATATCACATGCAATTGTTGATGATGGTGATGATGACGATCAGATGTTGATGATGATGACGATGAAGATGATAACGATGATGATGATGACGATGTCTATGTTGACAATGACGATGACGATGTTGACAATGGTGATGATATTGATATTGATAATGATGAAGTTGATGATGACAATGACATTAATGATGATGTTAATAATGATGTTGATGAAAAATATGACGACGATGATGATGTTGATGAAAAATATGAAGACAATGATGAAGATGATGTTGATAAAGATGATAAAGATGATGGTAATGTTGACGATGATGACAATGACAAAGATGATGATGATGGCATTAATGATGACGACGATGATGATGATGACAATGACATGGATGATGATTGAAATGATGATGGTGATGAAGATAAATATGTCATTAGATGGTGATGACAATGGCAATTATGATGATGATTTTCATAATGATTTTGATGAAAATGATGATGATGATGACGATTATGATGATGATGATGATGACGATGACAATGACGATGACGATGACTTGAACGTAGGTTTGTCATGACATTTTGATTTTAACTTAGGTTTGTCTTCTATGAACTCTATGAATTAGTCATTTGAAGCTAGGTTTTTCTTTGGCCCCATTCACAGATCACTCTATGCAGGGTCAAAGCATAATTTCCACTAATTAGTAAATGGAAAACCTTGGAAATTATTAGATGAACGAAATTTTAAATTGGAGATGATGGTATAAACCTAAATGAGCTTCTCTTTGTTTCAAGAATAATATACTCTGTTGAACAAGGCCAACTGCATGAAGGTGGAATCTCATATGGTCCCTCCCACCCCCTAACATTACTCTCAATTCCCTGATACCTAATCTATCTACTTTAATATATTCAAAAGACACACAATAATAATCAAACATAAAAACTAGGAAAATAAAAGTTTAAGGTGAATGAAAGAGAACAAACCAACTGAAAAAATATAAATACATACCTTGTACATTTCAACATTTTGATATCATTGATATTATTCCTCATCCAACTCATACTCTATCTCATCCAATTCAGAATTCATATTCAAAGGATTCACCATATCAACATCATCATCATCATCTATATCATCATCCAGAGAATGCTCTTCTACATTTGGTTCAACTTCTTCAAGTTCTTGATTCAACACAATGTCAAATATATCATCTATTTCATCCAAATTAACATTTTCTTGATTAACATATCCTTGAACTTCATCGATATCTTCATCTTACACATGAATCCCCTGCTCCTCTACTTCATCTTCTTCTTCAATTTCATCTAGTTCTTCCACCTCATTATACTTTACCAACCTTCTTCTTGGATTATATCTAACAACGTATGACCAACCCGCTTTATCTAGAACCTCTACATAAAATACATGTTCGCATTGGCTTAGAAGAACATAGGGCTCTAATCCTGGTTCAACATTTCTTGTATCAACCATGGTAAATTTTTTAGCATGCTCAATAATAGTTCTATCATGGTCACATTCATGGATTCGTAGCCTAAACCATTTGACATAAAACACAATTATTTTGAAGGATTTAAATTCAAGCTCAAGTATATCATGCAAATACTCATAGTATCGATTATCATAGACTTATGGATGTCTGTCACCTCTAGAGGAAACATTGATAACCTGAAATGTTGTAGTTATCCCACTATCAGAAGTTTTCATCTTTTCATCCAACCTTTTGATACGAACTTTGCGGCCATCACACCACATTTTGTTGTGGTGCTTCAACTGAAATATGTCAAAAACATAAAAAATGAATTTTCAATTGATAAGCATATTTATACTTGGAAAATTTGCAAATTAAGGAAAAAACATGCCATATGCATCAATATAATTGTAAAAAAAACTAAGTAGTATTGGTGAATATGATTTCCTGATAATCTTTTAAACCACATGCTAGACCTATTTCCCTCTATGTAAGATTGGTATCTCCATTACGTTTAGCTTATTTGACCAATGTAGACACACCATACCATGATAAGCTACAATTATTAGCTTGTTTTCATCATTCAATCCATACCTTCATCCAATAAATATTTTTCACAATGTACAAATGTATTTCATACCACTCTCGACCGGTTGTATTAAAATAAAAATAAAAATAACATATATATATATAATTAGTTACCATGTTATACCTTCATAATAATGGATTATGGAGGAAGACTAAAAATTAGATAAATGTGATATACATATATCAAAAAATATATATATACTATTAATCTCCACTATCTACTTACATATCACTTTCATCATTCCACCTTTCCCCAATAGGTTCTCCCCTTCAAATTTGTTCATGGAATTGAAATCCCAAATGTGATCCAATACATTAATACTTCTTCCTATTGTAGGACTATATTAATGAATTTAAACCATGGTTTGACATACCATATATCCCCTACCATAGAAACCTCAGGATGTGCTCTTTGTCTGACCAAAGCCTTAAATGATTTCAAATGCCTCTCAACCTTCCACATTGATCTTGTGTGTACAGGTCCACACTTTTCAATCTCTTCAACTTTGTGTATGAGGTAGTGTTCTTGTGCATTGAAAAATGATGGAGGTAGATACCTTTTCATTTCACACATTAGACAAGGAATTTGTTTCCTCCAATACTTTATATCTTCTTTATCGATTTATTTAGATGAAAACCATCTACAAATGAAGCAATCAAATCCTAGGTTTCAATAGAAAAGTATATAGTACATGATAGCAAGTAAAACACATGCAGTCAAATATAAATTGTACAACAAATTATTGAACAAATTACATTTTGCACACAAATCTTCACTTACCTCATGTATTTTCCAAGATCATATATAACTTGTTTGACATTGTTGTCAAAGTTATCTAGGAGAGATAGAGGTAGAACATATTGCAACAAAAATAATGACCAATCATTATTTATTCCCAAATTAGTAGAAGAAAAAACACTAACAATATGTTTCACCAATGTACACATATATACACAAAAATAATTACCTTAATGAATGCATGCCAAACATGAGTTTTTACCCCACCTAATTCACCTTTCTTTGTGAAACGACCCAGCTAAAACAGTGAAATGACCCAACTACAACTATATCTATATCAAGCACATTTTTTTTTTTTTTACACAGCAATTACAATCGGAAAACAACACATTGAGATTCCAATTCAATCAACACACACATCGCTGATTCTCATTCCAGGAACATAAGGCCACATTTATATACTTTTAATCTAAGGTAAAGTAATAGCAAAATACACATGTACCGTACACCGGAGAGGCGAGACTCTGCTGGCTCTGTTGTCGCTGGTATTTCCTCGTTGCTGGTCACTTCTACGAGTGTATGATGACGCGCTTGATCCTAATCAAGACCCACCGGTTTACCTCCCAGCCTACTCCTTGGGTACTCTTCTTCCCCGCGGACCCCCGAGCTGCAATGGG
>APFE030425448.1:248126-259238 GCA_000404065.3 Pinus taeda
CGTAATCATAATATTAATAGAGAACATACATAACCATCACATTCGCTGATAATAGAGTCACGTTTCTGGATCCTCAGAATGAGTTACTCATAGACTAAAGTATGCAAGATAATGTCATATTAGAGTCAGGAAACTAGGGTGGGCACTACACTTTGTTAGGATATTCTTTATGTTTGAAGAAAATATAGTTGGAAATTTAATTTTTTCAATAACCTCTTTAACATCCTTCCTTGATTTACTACTCTATCAATAACCATGGAAGGGCACTTATATTTTGGTCGTCTCCATAGCTATTTGAATGAATTGCAATTTGCATTACATGCTTGACCTCCTTAATGTCATTACAAATATTGACAATTTTTTATTTATCTCTCTTTCCATCTAATTCACCATAAGCTCTATGTTACATTCTTCACAATGTGTATTGTATCAAACAAATGAACAATTTTTAGGTGCTCATAATAGGGGAGTCTATTGAATTTTTTTTAATAATTTTTCATTCCTCATGGAAGTTCCATGTTGTTAATGCCTTAAAAACCTACAAGGTGAATCATAGTTAAATATATTATAACAATAGTATAACCTATAAATTAGTACAGTGAATAAAATGCCATTAAAATATAAATAATCCAAACATATCTACATGAACATTGATACATAGATAATTCAATCCATACGTTGAGAGACCCTATTATATTGCAAATTCCATGCATGATGTATCATTCTCCGTGGTCTTAATCTAGTCTCTTTTTACCCATTGAAAAAATTATTTTTGTTACTTCGGCACCTATGGTTCTTAGAAAGGAAGTGCCTATACTCATCAAACACTTCCTTTCTTAATCTTCAGGAATGATGAGATTTAATCTTAGGACCACAAACTAGACAAGAAAATTTACCCTTTGCTTGAAGACTTGCAAGAGACTGAATAATTTGTATATCAATTATGTTAAGTATGTACAATGAAGGGATTGTTTAAAAAACATAAATGAAATGAACTTCATAAAATTAAACACTATTAAAGTGCAAGGTAATGTTACAACATACCACATATATGTTGTAGCCTTAGGTCATCATGAATGTTTCACACAAGCATTACATGGAATTCAATTTCCCTTTGTGCATATACTAGTCTAGACATATCATACATAGTGACACCGTTCCAAAACTCCACTAACTCATTGATAAGAGTCTCAATATATAAATTCATATATTTGACCTTATGCTTACCTAATTGATTGAACATATAGTACATACTTACTACACATATGAGTAAATAAAAAAAATATAAGACATAATTGAACATATATGAGTAAATGAATTAATACCTGGCATAATATATTATGTTAAATAAATTTACTAAAACAAATTAATACCTAGAACAAGCATTGTCAACATTATGTGCTTCCTCTTTATTGACTTCCACAGAGGAATGTTATTGTTGATAACAAAAAGGGACCACATCGAGTAAGTAGATATGAGCTCTCTAGATGGATTGACATCGTCAACTACTAATGGAAACCTAAGATTATGAGGTTTTGTTTCAAACTTTGGACATGATCCATCTGCAAGTGTGCGAACAACACCATCTTCACTTCTATTTGTTGCATGGTAATCCATAAGTTTTTCTATGCTTTTGCACCTAAACAATTATCCAGGTGTGGAATTATGAGAATATAATGAAGAACCTTGCGAGACACCTTTTTTGTTACTTTATCAGTTTGGTATCTACTCTCATCACATTTTTGGCATTTATCTTTGGAAGCGTGTTCTTTATAATAGAAAATATCAACATTAGGACATGCATGAATAGCTGGATACTCCATTCCAATATCCTTCATAATGGCATGTAAATCATGGTATGTACGAGGTAAAACATCTTACGATGGTAATAAAAATTTACATGACAATATATAACATAAAAAAAAAATAGTACTGGTTAATGTACTAAACAATATTAATCATACATATTGCATCCAAATGTTACAAATTAATTAAATGATGATCATTGTACTAATTACATTAAAAACAAAGGGAATTTTTTTTGTTTTATCATGTATATAGTACTAATTTATGTCACAAAATATATTACATACCTTAGGAGTTGTGTCAAACATGTGTTTGCCAAACCATTCACCACCTTTAAGTTGACCAACAACAATGCACTAGAGAAAATAGATGTTTTTGAGCCTTCATAAATAGGTTTAATTTCCCTCTCAAGTACAGGTTTATCAAAAGCACGACCATCATATTGGTTGCCATCATCATCCATTCTAACATTATTAAATGTCTCCTGAATCAATATATTTATCCCATCTTCTTCAACTATGTTATAACATCATTATCTTATTCCATAGGATCATTATCTTGATCCTCAATATTCGCTCCATGTTCTTGAACATGCAGTTATACTACAAACACCTCTTCCTTATCGAGAAATGCCATAGGGGGGCGATATATATATATATATATATATATATATTATTATATATATATATATATAATATATATATATATATATATATATATATATATATATATATATATATATATTATTAATATATATATAATATATATATATATATATTATATATATATATATCAAAGAGTTAAACATCAATACAAACATTTACAAATACACTATAGGAAAAACAAAGACAACAAATCAATGATAATGCTTGTGCAATTTATCAAGATATTAAAGAATATATTGAAAATATCTAGGAAAGATGTTACCTTTCTTGACATGTAGGAAGAGAGACACTTTATGAGATATATATTCACAACCATAATTAAAAAAATATATTGCTCTTATTTTGCATTCATCATTATAATGTCATATTCTTTCTTTATTTCACTTAGATACCAGAAGTTTTAAGAGGATGGGTGAGCAACCATGGGCTTGGGTGAGAACAAGAAATAAATACAACAATTCAATGTGATCATGAAGCTTGTACAATTTAGCAAGATGTTTAATATTATGTTGAAATTTTTTAGGAATAATCTCTAGACAATCATCAAACCATTTTCATCCATCACATTTACAAATGTACTCAAAGTACAAGACTCAAACAATAATAGCAATAAAATCTAGGAAATACCAATTAAGTTCAAGCAAGAAAACCTCAAGGTAAATACTACAATATTTCTCATAATGGCTTTCATAATACAAGAGAATGAGAGGGGAAAGGACACAAAATATATTTTATACCAGGCTCCTCTCAAAATTTTTATTATGACAAGTGGAGGGTGGATCTTATATTATTATTTTAATCATTTTTTAATTAAAAAAATATTTCTAAAGAGGATGTGGAATTTTAATCTTATATTAAAGGTATTCTCACAATGAAAGTTACTACTAAAATTAGTTGGTGGCTATATGGGTCTAGGATTAATGTACAAGAGGAAGATAAGTCTTTCTTATTCTTTATTGTTTGGTCTTGTGTTTGTCTCTAATTATTCTTCCTATACCATTTTATTCCTAATTTCCTATTTTTTGCACCATTTCTCCTAAATAGGTAGGTCTCATATTGTCTAAGTTAGATGATAAAAATCAAGGAAACAATGTGTTTATTGTTCTAACTTATTAGTTAAATTTTGTTTTGTATTTTCATCGTATGTTTTCACTTATAGACTTTGAAATCAATAACCTATGTAAGAAAATTAGATAGGATCCCCTTTTCTATTTAGGCAAGTGCTAGTGAACCCACTAAAGACATTTTTCACATGAAACCTTTTTTTACTAAGCCATGGAATCAATCTCTCCTTCTACACAAAATGGGGTATTCTTTATTTTTGACTACTTAATTGAATATTTGAACAAAATTTCAAAAAATCACTCCTTTGTACTTAGTGGTAAGTGAATGTTATAGAACAAAAACATTGTGCCTACTTCAAAGGACATTCAAAATGGAATGTTTTACCTTGCATGAGTGATAATAAGAGCCCCAAGGGTTAGCCCAACTGGTCAAATCAGTGCCTCACCAATCAGGAGGTCACAGGGTCAATTCTCCTCGAAAGCCCTTGGGGTCAGGTCTAGATATAGGCTGAGGGGCTTGATCCCCTTCGAGGTTGATCTGCCCAGTTCTTACTATGGATGTAATGGCTACGTGAACCACATAGACCAAAAAAAAAAAAAAAAAATTGATGAAGTAAGAAAAATTTGGAAAAAAAACCATTAATGATTTATCAAACATTTCATTAATCTACCATTTTCCTAGAACTATTATAGCTTTGATATTACTTCAAGTTTTCTCACAATTTACAACAAATGCGACCATTTACTTATCACAAAAAGATACTTTATATAGAGAATTCACTCTTATATGTCACTTGGGCTTTAAAAGTTCATTGTCACCTAAAACATCTTGAAACACCACGTGCAAGGCTTGTATCCCATACCTTTTTCCTCAAAAATTGATAAAGAGTCTCTTTTATGAGTGAAATACATTGTTTTGATTAGGAACATAACATTTCAATAAATTGTGGTTTATAAATTTAAACCTTTTAATAAACCCACTAAACATGCATTAACCCCCTAACACCTTAACCCCATTCCCATGAGCCCTTAAACCTTAACCCCTAAGCCCTTAACCCCTAAACCCCTAAACCCTAAACAATAACCCCTTATACCTAAGCTCATAAACTAATTAACCCATAACTTGACCTAACCCTTAATAGTCCCTAACCACAATAACCAAATTATATTTATCCACATCAATATGACAACATAGGTAAAATATATCATAAAAGAATATAAACATTTACAATAGAAAGACAATAAAATTTACAATACAAAAGGCATACAATCTAAAATATAATATACATATAAACATTTACAAAAAAAATCTACAATGTGCTATCATTTCCTCCATAAAAATTGACCAAGTGACAAGTGGTTTACAAGAACAAAGCCATCGATACCACAAAAACCGATTGGGCTCTAAATATAAAGATGCAATGCATACCTTTTATGTGTGTTGTTCATGATGGAGATTAAACTATTGCTCCATTTGTAGCATCCATGTTACTTGGTCCTTGCCATCAAAATTACTCATATCGATATTTGGAATGTGGTGGTTCTTAAACCCAATATTGGAGTCTCTAAAATCATAATTCATATTCATTTTGTACTCATCATTATTTTCATGGATTACCTTGTCACCACTGGGAAACCTTCCTTCTAGCAACTTTTTCAAACCTTCCTTCAACCCTTCTATCTTGACATTCGTCATTGCTTCCATGTCTACTTTTAAAACTTTTTTTGTCATTAATATATTTTTAAATTTATGCCAATATTACTTAATCTTGCATATTAAAATATTTTATTAATGACCAACATCGAATTTCTTTTACTATGAATATATTTAAATGTCACATTTTAATTTTGTATTAAAAATTGAATGAATTACACATTTGCCTCTTATTATTATACTTGATATTATTTATTTTATTTTTACACTTTCAATTACTTTTTTTCTTTGGACATTGAATATTTTGTTATATAACACATTAAAATATTTTCATTTAACATTTCTTTTCTATTGAGAAATCTAGGGCATTAGGGTTAGGAGATTTCTCTATGATGATAATTTCTTGTGAATGCTTTTTAATTCTTTCAATTGAAATATTCTCTTTGATTAGATTATTATAGTGTTCTTCTTCATCAAACAACTACCGAAGCATAAACAATAAAGAGAAAAGATGCATATAATATAGGCAATCAACTAGGGAAAAAGCCTCTCCAATATGAGAGGAAACCCCAAACGAATTCTTCTTCTTATATAGAATTCAATTGATGAATACCAAGACCATGACCAAGAAATCCTCGAAGATACTTTACGGTTGTGGGTATTTTCTATTCCTTAATGGATTTAACTTTATTACGGTCTACCTTAACACCCTCATGAGATACAATATGGCCCAAATATTCCACCTCGTGTACTCCAAAGAAACATTTGGAGGTTTTTGCATATAATTATTTCTCCTCCAATAGTTTGAACACCCTATCAACATGTTGAACATGATCCTTCCAATATGTGTTGCAGATTAGTATATCATCAAAAAGTACTAGCACAAATTTTCTAAGGAAGGGTTTGAAAATGGAATTCAACAAACCTTGAAATGTGGAAGGTGCATTAGTAAGGCCAAAAGGCATGACCAAAAATTCATAATGACCCTCATGAGTTCTGAATGTTGTTTTTGGAATGTCTTCAGTCTTCATTCTAATTTGATGATATCCTAAACGAAGATCCATCTTGGTGAAGTAAATTGCTCCATTTAATTCATCCAACAATTCATTAATGACAGGAATGGGAAATTTACCTTTAATAGTGAGCTTGTTGATCTCTCTATAATATAGACACATATGCCATGATCCATCCTTCTCGTGCACCAATACTACTAGAGGAAAGAAAAAACTTTGACTAGGTTGAATTATACCATCCTCTAGCATTTATGCAACCATATGTTCAATTTCACTCTTTTGGGCATAGGGATATATGTAAGTTCTGATGTTTGGAGGAACACTTCCTAGAATCAAATGAATAACATGATCATGATCATGAATAGGTGGGAGTCCTTTGGGAGTCTCAAATACCTTGGAATGATTGTCCAAGACTTTTTGGATATCTAGAGAAATAGATGATTTCGACGTTTGAACCTCTATTATAATGTGCAATTATGCCCCATTGTTCTTTTTTCAGAAGTTTTGTATGTCCATTAGAGATGATTATATTTCTTCATTTCCCTACAATACCCCTTAATTCAACTTCCTTTCCTTACCAAAAAAATATTAAAGAAAACTTCTTGAAAATTAAAAGCTATCATCCCCAAATATTGTAACCATCAGACTCCCAGTACAACATTAACACCACCATTGGAATTGAAGTCATTGGACTATTCAATACATATTCCCCGATGGTTAGCTTGATATTATGGCACTTTCTAGATAACTTTATACTTCCTCTATTTGCAACCATCACTTGACACTTTGGTGTTGGATATAGGAATCAATTCAATTACTTGGCTATCTTACAATGAATAAAATTATGGGTACTACTTGAATCAATCAACACTATTACCTTTTTCTTCTTGACATATCCTTCTATCTTGAGAGTTTGAGGAGTGGTAATTCTTACCAATGCATTACAAGATATGGTCAGATTCATTTCTTCTTTCTCTGGGATTGGTTTCTGGTGTATATCCTCCTATTTTGATGTTTCTTGTTCCTTTTCTTCCTCCTCTTCACAATCTATGTAGAATAATTACTTCTTTGCACACTTATGACCTTTGTGTACTTTCTATCACAACTGTAACAAAGCCCTTTTTCTCCTTTTTGCTCCAAATGTTTTTGTGTCAACCTTGTAGGTTGTGGAAGGCTAGGAGAAGCAACACTTCCATCTCTATAGTTGTGAGTTGTAGACTTCCTTGGTTCCATAATTTTTCTTTCAACTTTTCTTGCCACCCTAAATGCCTTCTCTAATGAATCAGGTTCCCAAGAACGAACCTCATGTTGGATGTTATCCTTTAAAGTCCCTATGAAGACATCAACCCTATGCTCCTCCGGAATATCAAGTACACTAATATTCAATTTTTAGAAGTCCTCAATGTGCTTTTCCATTTAACCCTTTTGTTTGAGATTTTTTAATTGGATAAAGGTGTTGCTCTTTTTATCCTCATAATGTGTTATCATTTCCTCCGTAAAAATTGACCAAGTGACAAGTGGTTTACGAGAAGAATCCATCAATACCATATAAACTGATTGGGTTCTAAATATAAAGATGCAATGTACTTTTATGTGTGTTGTGCATCATGGAGATAAAAATATTGCCCCATTTATAATATCCATGTTACCGGATCCTTTCCATCAAACTTCCTCAAATCGATCTTTGGAATGTGTTGGTTCTTAACCCCAATATTGAAGTCTCTAAAATCACAATTCATATTCCTTTTGTCCTCATCATTATTTTCATGGATTACCTTGTCGCCACTAGGAAACCTTTCTTCTAACAACTTTGTCAAACCTTCCTTTAAACCTTCTATCTTGACATTCGTCATTACTTCCATGTATGATTTTAAACTATCATTCAAAACTCCCATGCCCCTTTTTATACCATCTATCTTAACATTCATCATAACATCCAATTCACTTTTTTTTTTACTTTTTGCGAGAGCGAAATTTGCTGCACTTGGTCTCGTAATTTTGATATATCATGCAACATTTCTTCCTCTTCTTCATGCATCATAGAATAGATTTCTGGATGCTTACTAGGTGTGTCCATTTCTTTTTAAGGCATTTTGGAATCAAAAAATGATATCTATGCTTCATTATGCCCTTTGAATCACTTCAAACTTATTTTTCAAGCAAAAGCTATGCAAAGTTCAAAAAATACACACTTTTTTCTTACCTTTTAGGAGCTCGATATTGAAATTGTTGTACCTCCGTAATTTTAGATATCCAAGATCTAAAATTCCATCCTATGGTGTCCCTCTGAGTCTTCTTTCAATGCCACAAGTCATATCAACATTGTATTCTTAATGATAATGTTATGCCCAATTGCCCATGATGACTTGATTATGGACTAGTTCAATAGAGCAAACTTGTAAGGAATTCCATGTGTCATTATTTCCACCTTTGGCCCTGAAAATGATACACAAGAAACTAAAGTTTGTGCACTTTCAGTAACTTTTTACAAAATTTAAATATGATTCATATAGAGGAAGTTATTATGATTTTCCCAAGGTCACATGTTTGATACTCAATTCTGGAGCATGAAAAAACCCTAACTTCTTTAGAGCATATCTCAGAAAATATAGTGAAACACGATCTAAACTTTTTATAGGAATTTCATCAAGATTTTGGCTCCAATATGGAGAAAATTTTAGCTTCTAAACCTTCACAAAAAAACAAAAAACAAAAAGGGCGAAATTACATGATGACTTGTTTACAACAGTGAAACCCTAGAATCCAAAGCTCTGATACCAAATATTATGAAACCAACTCACAGGGCAGAAGAAAAGATAGATCAATGAATTAAAATTTGTCCTCTTCGAGGGGGAGCCTACTTTACATGACATAAATGAACAATTCTTGGATGATACAAATGATAATACCTCCTTGGTATATATAGGAGTCTAAGGGGTCACAATATAATTAGAGCCTACATAACAATAATAATGTAAGGGCACAATAATAACGATAGTGAGCTTCTATGGGGCCCAACTATAACAACATGGGGGATACATGGGCATGGCAGTAACAATACGGGGCTACACTAACAATACTAATAATGGGGATACATTAGTATTATAGGGACCTAACATTTTTACAAGGGAAATAACATATTTGATCCTCTGAAGCCCCCGATGTTGATCCCTCGTCCCCTTGGCCTCCTTAAGTAATTTTATGTGACATTTTTCCTCACCAAACTTTCATTGATGATTTTCTTCCAAAATGAACCTCAAAATAGGCCTACAAAGTTTCAAAATGATTCTACTAGTGCTTCCTACTATGTCGAAGTTATATGCCACACCCACATGCAACACACACACACACACACACACACACCACACACACCACACCAACCCCCCCAACACACACATATATAGTAATTATACAATATATTATATAACTTAAATATATGATAATATTATGTAAATATATATTAATGAATATATTATTGATATTAATATCTAATATTGCCTAATTATATATTAGTAATTTAGTAATTAATAATTAGTAATCGAATATATACATATTAGTTATACTTATATATATACTGCTCATATATATTACTATTACTACTATATATATATATCTATAATGTTATATCTACATTTTAATTATAATTAGTAAACTCAACATCAAGTAGTCCTAAATTAAACGTTTTCCAATGGATAAAAGCCATTAATGGTGGAATTAGCCATTATATAACAATTCCTTGGCATTTTTTTGATATTGGACCAAACATTGGATATTCGACGGTACAAGAGCGCTTGTCATATATTCGACGGTAAAGGAACTTTTGTCATATATTTGACGACCATTGGGATTTCAAAACAAAAAACAAAAAATACATTAAGTTCATAATTTATTTATTTTTTACCGATTTTCCCCTTCCATCAGATTTCACTATTAGATTTTATGCACATGTCTATTAGTGATTTCCATGCTTGAGCTGAAAAAAATACAAGAAGGTTATAGTATCCAAAAATTATATTCCCATTGTCAGATACTCATGGAAATAATCCCCAAAGAGCATCTCATCCATATCTGGCTACCCTCCATTCCTTGCAGTTAGGAAGATGGGCATAGTAGACTTGAGTGGTCCACTGTAAGTGTGGGGATGACTCTATGGGTTGGTATTGTCATCACGACGAGATGTTCTTGAGCCCTCTCTTATAATGAACTCCCCGCCCTTGTTACAATTATGTTGTCTCATCTTAACCAACATATCCCTTTGCCCCTGCGCCATCTCCCTCTACCCTTGTGACACCTCATTCAAAACCTTCAAAAGGTTCTAGAAGGCTACATCATCTCTACTGGTATCCCCCATGTTTGTCTCCTCTATCTCCAGCATAGGAACCTTTGGGTCAGGGACGATATGCAATTCCCTTTCTCTAATCTTATATCTATGCCCTTGGTAAGTTACGTTCTGCTTGTCTTTTGGGGTCATAGAAAAGGGTTTTTCCCCACAATTGGCTAGATCATGGCTTTGATACCACTTTAATATTCCAAGTTAGAAATATTAGTGGTAACAGAAGAAAAACAATGAACCAACAACCAGAAATAAACACACAACCAAAAATATCCACTACACCAAAAAATATGCACCAAAATACTGAGCCATTTTATTATATTGATGGAATGGAGTACAATAGATTGAAGTATATTATCTTGGGATTGCTACACAAGCAAAGTCAAACCCAAGTGGAATCTAGGTTGGCCAAGTGTTTACTAGACTCCAATCCACAATCTACGTTGGCCCATGATTTTATTGTTGTTGCTACTAGGTGAGAAATATAATTTCTTCCCTCCAAAATTCTATGAAATTTATGAAACTTTAGCAAGGGAAATTTTTTAAAGAGAGCTCCCTAAATCTCCCAACGGGCCTA
>APFE030425448.1:259248-286077 GCA_000404065.3 Pinus taeda
ACCTTTTAGGAGCTCGATATTGAAATTGTTGTACCTCCGTAATTTTAGATATCCAAGATCTAAAATTCCATCCTATGGTGTCCCTCTGAGTCTTCTTTCAATGCCACAAGTCATATCAACATTGTATTCTTAATGATAATGTTATGCCCAATTGCCCATGATGACTTGATTATGGACTAGTTCAATAGAGCAAACTTGTAAGGAATTCCATGTGTCATTATTTCCACCTTTGGCCCTGAAAATGATACACAAGAAACTAAAGTTTGTGCACTTTCAGTAACTTTTTACAAAATTTAAATATGATTCATATAGAGGAAGTTATTATGATTTTCCCAAGGTCACATGTTTGATACTCAATTCTGGAGCATGAAAAAACCCTAACTTCTTTAGAGCATATCTCAGAAAATATAGTGAAACACGATCTAAACTTTTTATAGGAATTTCATCAAGATTTTGGCTCCAATATGGAGAAAATTTTAGCTTCTAAACCTTCACAAAAAAACAAAAAACAAAAAGGGCGAAATTACATGATGACTTGTTTACAACAGTGAAACCCTAGAATCCAAAGCTCTGATACCAAATATTATGAAACCAACTCACAGGGCAGAAGAAAAGATAGATCAATGAATTAAAATTTGTCCTCTTCGAGGGGGAGCCTACTTTACATGACATAAATGAACAATTCTTGGATGATACAAATGATAATACCTCCTTGGTATATATAGGAGTCTAAGGGGTCACAATATAATTAGAGCCTACATAACAATAATAATGTAAGGGCACAATAATAACGATAGTGAGCTTCTATGGGGCCCAACTATAACAACATGGGGGATACATGGGCATGGCAGTAACAATACGGGGCTACACTAACAATACTAATAATGGGGATACATTAGTATTATAGGGACCTAACATTTTTACAAGGGAAATAACATATTTGATCCTCTGAAGCCCCCGATGTTGATCCCTCGTCCCCTTGGCCTCCTTAAGTAATTTTATGTGACATTTTTCCTCACCAAACTTTCATTGATGATTTTCTTCCAAAATGAACCTCAAAATAGGCCTACAAAGTTTCAAAATGATTCTACTAGTGCTTCCTACTATGTCGAAGTTATATGCCACACCCACAATGCCACACACACACACACAACACACACACACACACCACACACACACACACATATATAGTAATTATTACAAATATATTATATAACTTTATATGTATAATTATGTTATTTATATTAATGAATATATATTGATATTAATTTAAATTGATCTAATTTATTGTATTAGTAATTATTAATAATTAGTAAATATATAATATATATATATATATATAATATATATATATATATATATATAATATATATCTATAATTTAATATATACATTATTATAATTAGTTAAACTCAACATCAAGTAGTCCTAAATTAAACGTTTTCCAATGGATAAAAGCCATTAATGGTGGAATTAGCCATTATATAACAATTCCTTGGCATTTTTTTGATATTGGACCAAACATTGGATATTCGACGGTACAAGAGCGCTTGTCATATATTCGACGGTAAAGGAACTTTTGTCATATATTTGACGACCATTGGGATTTCAAAACAAAAAACAAAAAATACATTAAGTTCATAATTTATTTATTTTTTACCGATTTTCCCCTTCCATCAGATTTCACTATTAGATTTTATGCACATGTCTATTAGTGATTTCCATGCTTGAGCTGAAAAAAATACAAGAAGGTTATAGTATCCAAAAATTATATTCCCATTGTCAGATACTCATGGAAATAATCCCCAAAGAGCATCTCATCCATATCTGGCTACCCTCCATTCCTTGCAGTTAGGAAGATGGGCATAGTAGACTTGAGTGGTCCACTGTAAGTGTGGGGATGACTCTATGGGTTGGTATTGTCATCACGACGAGATGTTCTTGAGCCCTCTCTTATAATGAACTCCCCGCCCTTGTTACAATTATGTTGTCTCATCTTAACCAACATATCCCTTTGCCCCTGCGCCATCTCCCTCTACCCTTGTGACACCTCATTCAAAACCTTCAAAAGGTTCTAGAAGGCTACATCATCTCTACTGGTATCCCCCATGTTTGTCTCCTCTATCTCCAGCATAGGAACCTTTGGGTCAGGGACGATATGCAATTCCCTTTCTCTAATCTTATATCTATGCCCTTGGTAAGTTACGTTCTGCTTGTCTTTTGGGGTCATAGAAAAGGGTTTTTCCCCACAATTGGCTAGATCATGGCTTTGATACCACTTTAATATTCCAAGTTAGAAATATTAGTGGTAACAGAAGAAAAACAATGAACCAACAACCAGAAATAAACACACAACCAAAAATATCCACTACACCAAAAAATATGCACCAAAATACTGAGCCATTTTATTATATTGATGGAATGGAGTACAATAGATTGAAGTATATTATCTTGGGATTGCTACACAAGCAAAGTCAAACCCAAGTGGAATCTAGGTTGGCCAAGTGTTTACTAGACTCCAATCCACAATCTACGTTGGCCCATGATTTTATTGTTGTTGCTACTAGGTGAGAAATATAATTTCTTCCCTCCAAAATTCTATGAAATTTATGAAACTTTAGCAAGGGAAATTTTTTAAAGAGAGCTCCCTAAATCTCCCAACGGGCCTACCCCAAAATCCCTACAGATTCCTCTCTAAATTCTCTTGATTTTCTCTAGCCCCTTCCCACCACAATTTATTGTTTCTTTGACCCCTGCATAGACCTTGCTAGTGACGCTCTGTGCATGCCCAAAAAACACAATTATTCCCTCAAACCCCAATCTATCCTGCAAACTCCCTCAATCTTCCAACGAAAGTCCAGAGGAGAATCTCCTCCAATTCGTGGAACTAGATCTTCCCTATGGTTATCTCTCCCAAGGAGTGTGAATTTTTTATTCTACGCTCAGTCCACTCACAAATGGGATAAATTTTACCTGAAATTTCCTTTGGAACAAACCTGAAATGATATATAGGAAATCCCCTAGAGTGGTACTCAAAGTCCATTGAAGAAGGATATGAGTTTCTCACTTGGAAACCTCTGTGCTAAGGAACACGATTTAACTTGACTGAGCAACATAAGTGAATTGGGATTTAGATTTGAAATTGGAAAAAAATCCCAAAATGGAGGCCTCACCTTCTATTTATAATCGTTTCTCCTCCTTGTAGGATCCATCATTCAGCCCCCTTCGCTCTCTTTTTTCTCCCTCCAAGTCAAATTATTCAAGGGAATTTGAATTCCCTCTTGGAGTGGCCCCCAAATTCCACTTTTCAATTTATTTTTCCTTTTAGCTATAACATTTGCAACCTCCTTTTCTTCCAAAATTTAAGTTGATGCCAAACACCCACTTTTCCTAAGTTTTTTGCCCAAAATTGTTCATCATCGAAATTATAAAATTTCATAATTTACCTTAGTAGAATTTTATTTAGAGGGAATATTACAATGATGTAGAAGTGATACTCCTTAATCACATCATGTGACTTGTTAGTGTTATCCCTATCATGAACATTCAATTGTGTATGTTTGTATAGAACATGTATGAGTATGGACACTTGGTCAAAGTGATAGTACTCACTTTGTATCTCTGTCTAAGGAGAAAATGTATAATTCTCAACAAATTCTACCACTGATAAGATTTTTCTTAGATGGAATACCTTGCGAGAATGCTTAAATTCATAATCTTGCTACCATGACCTATGCAAGTGCTTAACATATTTGAAACTTCCCCATGAATTCTGAAATAGGAATCTCATCCTCAACATAATTGGTTCTCCTAGGTGCTAGAGTTAAAGAAAATGGTTGATTTACCATGACATACTCATATCACTTCTATGTGACCATGAAATATAACATCCCATACTAGTTTGAATCAATAGGAATGTTCTTATGGAATAATGCCAAATCATCACATTTAGTGCATCTTCTCCCACCTATACATCTTTTCCTGTAAAACAACTCTTGTAGCTCCCTCCTGCACAATATTGATGAAACAAAATCATGCACTATGGGAGGAGGGTTTTCATGCCAATTCTTCTCGCAAAATTTGTGCACCGCGTCATAATGAAGTTGGAATTCAATGTGATATTCATAACAACATGTCTCAATGTTTGTATTATTCCTAATAAACCATGGTTTCAATTTCTGAAACATGCTTATGGATATCTTGACATGGGGATTTCTTTCTTGAAATTCCTAGAAAAATGCAACTTCTATCATTTCAAAAATATTCTTAGCATGATCTACATACCTTTAGATATGTGATGTCATATGACATGCTTTCTATCTGGAGTAACACAAGAATTTCTCTCCTAAAACTCTACCACAAGTGGTTTGATTTGTGCTGGAAGCCTCTCTTAGTAGGGTTGCCTGGTAATAGAGCCCAACAAGCAGCTTCATCATTTTCATTTAATCTAACCCTAAATTCGGTATGTTTATGCAATGTTTGTCTCGAGATATGGAGTAATTTAGACATTTTTTCTAACATTTGTTGTCTTGATGTACTTGGTACAACAATAGCAGTTGTTATTTCCCTACGAGTAGCTCGAACATCCAGTTTTCTTGATTTTCCAAACATAGAGAATTCCTTTCATATATTTTTAGTGAAATTCACATGTGTCATCCTTATTTTAGTATCTTCGATACCCAAAAGCTCTATGGAATGTTTTAGTTTCTTATGTTTGATTAACCCATGCAATATATGAGCTTGTGCAACAATTGAATGTTTCTCAAAATACTATTGAATAATGTTACTGACAATCTCATTAACGGTTCGATAAGGGATAGGCTCCTCAAGGTTCCCTCTTGTGTTTGCATCCAATTTTTCTGCAAACCTTTCACCCCTTTCCAAACCATTGCATCTTTGAGTTATCCTATCAACTTGAGAGGGAACAACCTATTCTTCTAGATGTTGATCAACTTGATAGGGCACATCTTGTTCCTCATGTGGTTGGCCACCTTGATAGGGCACATCTTGTTCCTCATGTGGTTAATCAATTTCCATCCCTGCATAGTGGAATGAAAAATATAAAAGTGAGTGAAACATAAGTATTTAATTTGATAAAATGTGACTAAAGGGAAGTCCCATTAATGGATCAAAGCAGCTATGTTGCAAGCAAAGAAGACCTTACTACCAATGCTTAAGAGGGCGTGTGTGTGGTTACCTTTTTGTGAGTTGTAAGGGGAGAAAATCTCCCTTTAATGTGAAGAAGAATAAAGTCTTCGAGACTGACATTTTGGGCCAAGTTCCATAATGATGATTGTTATATTGAGTGTGGGGAGATTTTAGGCAACTACAGTTCATTTTCCCAAATGGCATACATGTGTTTATTTAAGATGACAAGCAAAACTTATGTAAAAAATGCAATAAAGATGCTATAAAAAAGTGTCAAGTACTTTGAAATGCACACATTCATGCAACAGGGAAATAAAATGTTCCTAGACACCTACATGTTTTGTCCACTCAATGCAAGTCACTGGAACCTTTCTGCAAGCCACCACTGACGAGTGTCTCAAGCCCGTTAAATGGATGGTACTCATGTATTTGGTGAAAAATGGTTATAATGATGTAGATTAGGGAGGGTACCAGTGGCCATCATTATGGGAATTTTGAGGTCTAAAATGGGCCTTTTAAGTAAATTATAAAATAATAGTGGAAATAATAAAATAATATTAAATTACATCATCAAATTTTAGAGGGAAAAAAGAAAAACTATTTTTCAACTCGTATTTTCAACTTATCTCCCTATGGGTTTACTTAAATTTCAAGTGACAACACTTGTTGGATGCAAAATTCGATTCTTCATCCAAGGAGTACCCATATTGCATACCTTTGATGGAGTCTATTACACAAAAAATGAGAAATACATGAAAAATATGGTTGCAATCACGTTTTTTCATGTATTTCTCATTTTTTGTGTAGTAAGGTCTATCGAAAGTATGCAACATGGTTACTCCTTGGATGAGGAATTAAATGTTTTATCCAACGAGTACTCCCGCTCAAAATTTGAGTAATACCTTGGGGAGATAAGTTTAAAATACGAGTTGAAAAAGTAGTTTTATTATTTTATGATCTTTTTACTTTTTTACTCCAAAAATGGTGAATCATTCCCCATTGTTGACATCATCATCTTGAATCCTATTGGTTCTTATAAAGTTTATTTTGGTTGTACATTTTTCTTAGGAGGCCCATTTTAGACCTCAAAATTCCCCTAATGAGAAATTCAATCTAGGTATCATTGCTTCCCACAATGATCACCTATAGGGTAAGATAATTTACCTAAGACTGGTCACTATGGTACATTTTCTACATGAGAAAGCATTAATTGGCCCTTAAACGATATGTGATGGACTCATAACCAGATTGGTGGGTATCCACTAAGTGAGCGCATTAACCAACATACCTTGGTTTTTACCTCCTAGTATCACAATATCACTTCTCGCAAGAATTCTTTTCTGCCCAGTGATGAAGGGTTTTTTAAGCTCCCTACTCATGGCTAAGACATATGAGGATTTCATATTCCAAATTATCATGCAATCAATACCAACAATTAATAAGATTTTTTATGTTGTACAACATGTCTTACAATTAGAGAATTCAATGATTTTAGCATCTTCCCGTTATGCAAGGTGACCAAATTATTTGTTGGAAGCAACTACAATGTTGAATGAAAAAAAATCTTTTATGTAGGAGACAATCTCATAGCAATATGTAACATTTTTCAATTATATGCTACACTAAAATTGTCACTTTTTGCAACAATGGAATTTTTTACAACATTACATCCTTGCAAATTCCAACCAATTACATTAAATAAAGTTAAAAAAAATATTTTAAGAAAGAACAACTTTTACAAAAATATATATAGTCATATTTAACAACAATTATGCCAAATCACCTAAAACAATATTATGCGATAATGTGAAACTTAATTAGAAAAAAAAGGAAAATCAACACACCATCCAGATCTTAGCATTGATCATAAAGTAAATATTAATCTTTTATCATTCAAACTATATCTACACTTTACAATTGGATTTTGGAATTTAAAAAAACATTTAAATAGATGAAAACATACATGAATAATCCTAGATGGATGTCTTTCAATTCATTTTTATTTAAAATATGAAAAACAATTAATTTTTAATAAAATAATATTCATTCTATTAAGAAATTGGTGTTATGGAAAGGAAAATCATATTACAAAGTAGTAATAATAAAAAATATGTTTATCAAAATTTTAGTAAAATAATATTGATCTTTAATATAATAATTTTGATACGTATGTGAGATATGTAGTGATGCAATTCAAGAAGCCACGAGGTCCATTCAAAATATTAAGATTAATAAATATTTTTAATAGGTATTATTATTAACATAGTTAAAATGTTTCTACTTTACACTGTTTCAATGAGAATCCTACTTACATGTATAACGTGTGTGCATAACAAAAATATTCTTTATATATATATATATACTTCAATCAAGGCCAATTTTAAAAAGAAGGGATCTAGAAACCAGCGAAGTTTCTAACATATCATGAAGAATTTACACTGGCCACATTTTTATAATCATCTTTGGTAAATATATGGAAAAAATAAGTTGCAACTTAAATAAGCTCTGAAATTTTTGCATTTACATGGATTATCTACAATGTAGAAAAGTAAATTATAGACCATTCCAAAATACTTTTAAAGTATGTTTAATATGTTCATTATTTAAGCTATAAGCCAGTGTGTTATTTCTTTGCAACATCTCTAAGAAACCATGGATAAAATTAATAAGCCTACTTTATTTAGTTAAGGATTAATAATTAAAAAAAATAAAAATAAAATGTGAGATGGATGTATTGGTGTTGATATATGTTGCATTATATTAATATGGAATTCATATTAGAAGTTTTTAAAACATTGTTTGAAATTTCGTAATTACACATTTTTTATTAAATTAAAAATTATATATTTATAAAATATTTCTTATTCTTATATTAAAAGAATTTCTCATTTTTATTAATATTAATTTAATGGAGTATTAACTATATCTTTGAAAATGTGAAAGAAACATGTCAATTTATTGCTACAATAATTTCATCATATTCAAACAGCATAATCTTTAATGAACTAAACTTGGTCAAGTCCCAATAACAAACTAGTTTCATGGACTTTTATCATTGTTTCATATCTATTTCTTTCTTTTTGCATGCAATGTTAGCGTTGTCTAAATTATGCCCAAATTTTGTTTTTTATTTGCATTGATTGTTTATCTGAAAACTCAATTTGATACACATACGCACTATATTCAAACCAAAATTGGAATTTCCCTTTACATACAATATTTCAAATTTTTCCTGTATCCTCTTTAGAGTCAATGTGGGTAAGACATGGATCTCTTATGATAAATCCTCCTTTCACTTAGACAATCCTTCCCTTAGTGGCATGATTTGAAAAAAATCATCAACCATAGTTCATAAAATTGTTACAAGCACTCAACTACTTTGATGCCATGGATGTAGAATGTGTGAACACTTTTATGGTGCCATGTATTTTCCTCTGAGAAACTCCTAAACAAATTATGCACAAAGTGTTAATCTCACTAGAGATAAGAACTAGATCTCTTTCACAATTTTTTTTGACAGCAATGACAAGGTCGTTGATAAATAAGAAGGCAACATCTGTAGCACAATGGAATTTTCAAACATTTTATACACACTTATTAACTCATAGACTCACATAATCATTTTTATACACAAATATTGCTAATATACTCATTTTTGTATAAGCAATAATCTATAGTATGTTGGGTTGTGTTATATTCTTTTCATGACTAGCCCACGTAGTTAATCGGGGGGTTAGAGGGTGGGGCGGAGCGCCCCCTTCGTTGCACCAATTGCGTAGTAGGGGGGTCACAAAGGGTTTGAGGGGTGAAGGTAACCCCCCTCTATGGGGTTCGGGGCAGTGCCCCGGAAAATTTTGTTTTTTCACCCTATTTTAGGTTGGGCGGACCTAACTATGGTTTTGTGCATGATTTTCGCACATGGTTTTGGATGCGATGGTTTTTGGTCCATGGTTTTGGACGCGATGGTTTTCGGTCCATGGTATCAGATGCTTCAGCATGTATAAATATGTATTGTAAGATTGAAGGAACATAATTAAAAATCAAGTTGGTAGTATCAGTTTTGGGATCCAGGGGAAAATCATTATGTAAATGTGTTTTATGTGTTATGCTCTCGCATTGTTTATTTTCGATGTTTTAGAATTTGTATGCAGGTAATTTCTGTACAGGTTTAAAACCTACATTTGGTATTAGAGCTATTTTGGCTTCAAGGGGACGCCTTTGTTGCTAAGGGGTTTCTCTTAGGCCTGTGGTAGACCCTTTTCAGTGGGAGATCTGTGAGATCGATTTTGGTGGTGCAAGAAGATGGTGAGCAGTCGAAAGATAGAGATCGATAAATTTAATGGTCAAAGTTTTGAGTTGTGGAAAATGAAGATGGAGGATTTGTTGGTGGATAAATATTAGTGGATCACGGTTGATCCGGGTACTAAACCAACAGGAGTGTCCGATGAAGAATGGAAGAAGTTGGATTAGAAGGCAAAGAACACAATACGATTGTGTGTCTCAGATTCAGTATTGCTGAATGTATCAGGGGAAGCTACAGTGAAGGCTTTGTGGGACAAGTTAGGGACATTGTACCAATCTAAGTCTCTGGTGAATAAACTGTTCCTATGGAAAAAGCTGTATAAACTGAGGATGAAAGATGGAGACTCAGCGATAGAACATCTGAACCATTTAATATTGTGGTAAGTCAGTTATTATCTGTTGATATTAAAATTCAGATGAAGATAAGTGCATCAGTCTGTTGTGTTCTCTACCAGATTCGTGGGATAGTCTGGTTATTGCAATAGGTAGCAATGCAACTGCTTTGCAGTTTGATGAAATAGTCTCAGCCTTGCTGACGGAGAAGATGAGACGGAAAAATATGGACAGCCAGAATGGTGATGCCTTGTCTGTACGAGGACGGTCCCAGAACAGAAACAAAAATAAGTCATCGAGTGGGAGATCTAAATCTAGAGGGAGATCTAAATCTCCAGGAAAACCTACAAAGGTGGTGTGCTGTAAATGCGGAAAGGAAGGACACTTCAGAAGGGAGTGTAAATCTAAAGCTCCTGATAAAGGAAAGGGATCTGATGATGCTCCTTCTGCAGAGCAGAAAATTACCTCAGATGAAGGTGGGGATGTGTACTTGGCTTTTTCAAGTACACATGTAGATCATGAGGCATGGTTGATTGACTCAGGTGCATCCTTTCACTTCACTCCCTATAGAGAGTGGTTCTATGAGTATGAGAAATATGATGGTGGTGATGTCTTCTTAGGGGATGATAGGAAGGCTAGGATCGTTGGTCGTAGAAAAGTAAAGTTGAAGTTGCAAGGTGGAAGGGTTAGAACACTTCCGGGTGTTTTGCATATTCCTGCATTGGCTAAAAATTTGATTTCTGTAAGAACAATGGATGGTGCAGGTGTAAAAAGAGTGTTTGAGAAGGATACCTGCAAGATGGTTCGGGGAGAACTGGTATTGATGCGGGGAGTTCGGATTGGAACTTTGTACAAGCTGCAAGGTAGCACTGTTGTTGATGGGTGAAATAGTTCTGTGGTTCCTGAAAGTGGAGCAAAAAGCCTAGTGGTATCTGAAGAGAAGACCATGTTGTGACATCAAAGGCTTGGAAATATTGGAGAGAAGGTCCTTCGAATACTTCATGGTAAAGGTATGGTAGAAGGTATGAGTAATAGCTCTCTAGATTTTGATTTATGTGAAAATTGTGTATATGGGAAGAAGAATCGGGTGAGTTTCTCCTCTGGTGGTAAGAGGGAAAAACAGATATTAGAGCTTGTGCACAGTGATGTGTTTGGACCTGTGAAGGTTCCATCACTAGGTAAATCTATGTACTATGTATCATTTATAGATGACTTCTTAAGGAATACATGGATATATTTCCTTAAGAAGAAATCTGAAGTCTTTGATAGGTTTAGAGAATTTAAGGCTTTGGTGGAAAACCAGACAGGGAAGAAGATAAAGGTGCTTAGGACAGACAATGGTGGAGAGTTTTGCAGTAAGGAATTTGAAGAATTTTGTAAGAAATGTGGTATAGCACGACAAAAGACTACTCCATATACACCTCAACAAAATGGAGTTGCATAAATAATGAACAAGACGTTGATGGAAAGGGCAAGAAGCATGCTCAGTGGTGTCAGGTTAGGACAAGAATTCTGGGCAGAAGCGGTGGAGACTGCATGTTACCTAGTCAATAGATAACCTTCATCAACATTGGAAGATAAGACTCCACAAGAGGTATGGACTGGTAAGAAACCCTCTCTTTCACATCTGAGGGTATTTGGATGTGATGCATATGTACATGTTCCAAAGGATAAAGGAACCAAGTTGGATAGCCAATCTAGAAAGTGCATCTTTATTGGGTATAAGGATGGTTTGAAGGGTTATAAGCTTTGGAACCTAGTAACAAGGAAGGTTGTGTACAACCGAGATGTGGCGTTCAGAGAGGTAAAATATGTTATTAAACATGAAGTTCAACAAAATTCCAACAAAAGGAACCTGAGAAGATAGAGTTTGAGCTAAAGGAGGAAGACTCAAACTCTATAGCAAAGGAGGAATCAAAAGATGAAGAGCCACAAACTCCGGGTGTGAGAAGTTCAGTTCAAGAAAGAAGACATCCATAAAGGTACAGTCCATTTTCCTTCTATTTAAATTTTTCTCTATCTATTACTAATGATGATCCCAGAACTGTGAAGGAAGCAATAGATTCAGAGGATGGAAAACTCTGGAAAGAGGCCATGGTTGATGAAATGGCATCTTTGCAGAAAAATGAGGCTCGGGATCTCATGGAGTTGTCGGCTAGAAGGAAACCCATTGGCAACAAATGGGTGTTCAAGAAGAAGATAAATGCCAAAAGGAAAGGTGGAGAAATACAAAGCTCGGTTGGTAGAAAAACATTATTCCCGAGTGTCAGAAATTGATTTTGGTAATATTTTTTCTCTTGTTGTCAAGGTAACTTCTATTAGATTACTTTTATCTGTTTCTGCTACTTTTGATTTTGAGGTAGAACAAATGGATGTGAAGAGAACATTTCTTCATGTGGATCTAGAAGAGGAGATCTACATGAAGCAACCTAAAGGTTTTGTGGTGAAGGGTAAGAAAGAATTGGTATGTAAGTTAAAGAAGTCTTTGTATGGGTTAAAATAGTCACCAAGGATGTGGTATCAGAAATTTGATACATTTATACGAGGACTTGGCTTCACCAAAAGCAAAATAGATCACTGTGTGTATTTTAAATTAATTGGTGACCGTGTTATTATCTGTTCTTATATGTGGATGATATGTTGCTGGTTGGAAATGACAAAGAAATTATCTAGGATTTGAAGACCCAATTGTCCTCCAAATTCGACCTGAAAGATCTTGGTGCAACAAACTATATTTTGGGTATGGAAATTAAAAGAGATTAGGCAAAGAGGAAGCTTTGGTTAAACCAGAGGAAGTATGTCGAGAAAATATTGTAGAGGTTTACTATGCAGGATAGTAAATCAGTGAAGGTTAGGAATTCCTGTAGGTGTGAAGTTATCTGTTGAACAGTGTCCCAAGACACAAGAAGAGGAAGAGGACATGTCCCATGTTCCATATGCAAGTGCAGTCAGTAGCCTGATGTATTCAATGGTCTGTACTAGACCAGGCATTGCACATGCAGTGGGAGTATTGAGCAGGTTTATGTCAAAACCAGGGAAGGAGCACTGGACATTAGTGAAGCAAGTTTTTAGGTATTTGCGTGGCACTAGTGATTATGGTTTGTGCTACCAAGGAAGACCAAGATTGGACAGAGTGTTTCATATTTGTGGCTTTGTTGATGTAGACTGGGCTGGAGATCTGGATTAGAGAATATCTACAAGTGGGTATGTGTTTAACCTGTTTGGAGGTGCAGTCAGTTGGATGAGTAAGAAATAATCTGTAGTGGCACTATCAACTACAGAGGCAGAATACATGGTAGCCACTCATGCAAGCAAGGAATCAGTTTGGCTGTAGAGATTGTGTTCAAGTATGGGGTTAGTACAGGGAGCTATAAGGATAGACTATGATAGCCAAAGTGAAATTTTCTTGGCAAAGAACCCTGCATATCATTCAAATACAAAGCACATTGATGTTCAATATCACTTTGTGAGGGATTGTTACACAGTAATTTTTCACTGTCCTCATCTCAGTCCCTCTACTGTGTCATGTGTCAAATAAACATGTTCATATATTCCCACTGATCTAAGGAGATTAAACAAATGCACTCTAATGCTGAAGATTGACCCTTTTTGACTAAGTTTTACATCGTCGCTAGTAAACCCTTAAAATCTACGACAGTTCTCTGTCATGCACTGTATCATTGTGACATCATCGCTAGTCCCCAATTCATGACCCACGACGATCCAGATTTGGCGAATTAGTTCAAACAGTTGGCCTTATGGATGTTTCTAGAGTTGGTTTTTGGGTAATTTTGGGTCGCCTTTCCGCCTTTGGGATGGTGGTTCCGCCTCTGGGATTAAACCATCAGTCTTTTGGGTTACCTGGGTCAATCTGGGAAATCCATTTATTTCCTGTAAGGATAGTTTGGTCTTTATTTGGGAGTTTTCATTTACCTTTCATTGTGTTTAAGTTCATCACTGGAAAGAGCTAAATAGTCGCGCCAACGTCGCGTTGTCTCTGTCTTGGAAGTCTGTGCGTCGCTGAATCCTGTCACACAGTCGCGACGATTCCTGAAATCGGCCCGTCACGTGAAAGACGTGTACTTTCACGACAACTTCACTCTGTTGCTACAGCTAGTGACTGATCGACACTAGTTGCTTGTGTTATGCCTGCAACGATTCCTGTAGAATTTTTTATTTCAATTCTGCCCCCTGAATTCATCAGTCTGGTTAACCCCTTGTTGCCTTTCTCTTATCCCTTAGTTCGTTTTAATTGTTGTTAGTTAAGGTGCTTACTTTTCGGTTTCGTTGAGGTGAGTCTTGTATTTTTTTTGGCTTTGTGACTTGGTTTTTCAAGTTTTGAATTATTTGGCTTGGTTACTTGCCTGTCCAAAAGATTCATCCGCAACCCTCCTGGTGGTTTGCTTGAGGTTTTTCCATCGCTTTTCTTGCTGATTGATGTTTAGTGTTATTTATTGAACCAATTTCCATATTGATTCGATTGTTTCACTTCCAAACATAGATTACAATTGTTTGGATCAATCGGTTTCACACTTGCTTGCTTGTTTCCTTAGAATTCAAAGCTATCAAAATAAAAAATATTGCATTCATTAGTATGCGAAAGTGAAAGTACATTTTGCATTCCAATTTTTCATGTTTGAAAAATTAGAAGGCAAATTTTAAATCTCTCATTAGTAGTATCGATGCACTATAGGGATTGATGTGTTTATACATTGTGTCTCTTGAGTGACTGCATTTGCTGATCTTGGTTTTGTCTTGGTTTGGGAATGATCTCTCTAACCTTCTGTAAGTAGGAGTTCATCAAAGTGAAAGATGCTTTATTCATTCTATTTGCATCCTAGGTTTTGATATACATACGGTAAGGTCTGCAAATTGAAACATAATTCAAGATCAACTCTAAAATGAACTGAATAAACCTAACAACGCATTGGAACATAATGCACATTATTTAGAGGTCTAGGTTAGAGACGTGCTTTGGCGTCATTAAACCTAGTCACTATTGCTTTCACTTAAGGTTGGGTGATTCCTCCTTCTGTGACCCAATAGTTGCTAGCATGAACTTGCGCTCCTAGTACCGTCGAGTATATGTTGGGAGACCCCACTAGGTTATCATCCTATATCCTTAGGAAGCCATTTCTGCCACCTTGCAAACTGTAACGCATCGAAAACAGCATTCGGGAAGATTGACTGCCGTATGAAAAGTCCTTGGTTTTCATATGATTGCCAAGGTGTATATGCAATTTTACGGGTTGTTTGGTAAACCTTTTGCCTACTTCTCCAGAGTAGTCACTTTCATTCCTTTTCGGACTCCCTAAAAGAAAAGGTCCATCTGAGCACTTGTCCTTTCAGGCTCATTAAACCTCAAAAGAGATAGAGTCACCTTTTCATCCTTTTCTCGACTCTTGAAACATGAAAAGGTCAAGTTTTGTTCCTGTGTCATAAAATTTACTGCCCACGAAATACTCCTGGTAATAGTTCGAGTTCTTGGTTGTGAAAAGAGTGTTTTTTAGGCTCGTTTTGGATGGCAACTTTCCCCGAGTCTACCGGCCAAGGTCTTCCCCCAGATGGAAATCCTGGTCCGTTTCCGCCTTTTGGAAATGCCGGTGCTCCGTACATGGCAACGTTGTCTTTGCCTGGGTTAACCATCGGTTTTCCCGTTTGGTTGTTTTCAACCTCAGTGGTCTCGAGTGTCATGAATCCTGTTCCACTGTCTCCTTCATCTGAACCATGACATGTCGATTACAAGGTTGAGCCTGCACCTTCTTCTCCTGTTTCTTCATCTTCATCTCCTACTTCACCTTGTAAAAGTTCACATCTAGTAACCAGGAGACTAAGAAGAAGAAGAAGAAGAAGAATACAAAGAGGAAGAGGAAGTCCGATCAGTGTGAGACCACCCGTGCAACTATTGCTCTCAGTACATCTCAGGTCAGAACACCTTCTGCTCCTCCGCAGAAGGTTAAGTTTCGTTGTAAATTGCGCAAGGGTGACCCTCTTCTTCGTGATTATCCTGGAATTCCTAGGATCTTAGTAGTATGGTCTCACGATATGCCTCATCCCTCATCATCCTCTGAAGCTTATGTCAATGTTCAATCCTCAATTGGCAGTGGTCAGAAGAAAGGGAAGATTCGATTCCCCTGTCGGCTCTGTGAGGGTAATCATCCCCTTCACCTTTGTCTGCTCATGGATAAAGATTTTGTTGTTTTGGAATGTTTTACAGCTTCTTCGCCTCCATTTCCAGTTGGTTATTAGAGACTTTCTTCAGACCCTCTCTCGGTTGAGAAAGAGATTAACTTAGATTCTTCTCTTTTCCACCCTTCTCTTCCCGAACCTGGCTGTGCTTAGCCTGTTCCTGAACAACCATTCGTCGGAAAGAGTGTCGACTTGGATTCACCACCCATTGATCACTATATTCCAGAAGAGAATCATGATTACACTACTCAAGTTCTTCTCATCTCGTCAGATTCTCCTGTGTCCGAGAATGACCCTTCGATCCCAGCTAATTTAGAGGGTCCTTCTTTGGTTCTTGTTGAGCATGGGGGCAATCATATGATACCCCCACCAAGTAGTTCAATCGTTTCCTTCGACTGGAGTCATTTGACTACATTCTGCCTTCCATCCTACGTGCCTTTTCAGATTACAGTACATGCCTAGGATAAGGCAGTACCTGGCACTGTCTTGGATGAAGGTGCGTCGGTTAGCCTCATGTCTTTCACTTCTTGGCAAGCTTTGGGTTCCCGACAGCTTGTGTCGGTCACGTAGAATCTGTTAGCCTTTCAGTACTTGTCAACCTTTGGGCTCCCCATAGCTTGTGCCGGTCACGCAAAGGGAAAGTGTTTGCTTTGCAGACAGAGGCAACCCCTCTAGCCCTAGAGTGGGTCTAGTCACAGCAAGGATAAAACAAAAATTTATTTCCTTAAACAATCATCATTGGAGGCCTACCTCAAACCAGTTGTTGATGAAGTTCCATTGCATTGCTCCAGTTTCTATTTCCTTCTCCTCAATGAGCGATCAACCTGAAACAACACAAGAAAACAACAAAGCACATAACCGAGAACAACAGTGATCTATTTACTCATAAAGTCAAGAATTCATGACCTATTAAGTAAATTACATACAAGACATAGGAAAACATCATTGATTGTATTAATAATAAATCAAGAGCAAGCTTACAACCAAGTCTTGATGTCGCAAGCCTTCTCAAAGGGTCTAGCCAGTATGTTTCTCAAGCATTCACTCTTCAAGGATGAATCTCCCAACATATAATGTCTCTCTCTCTCACTCATAAGCTTTAATACAAAGTTAAGGACGCTCCACAACCTTCCACAAGCTATCAAGAATCCCACACTTGTCACACCCACACCAGCTATCTATCAAACTCAAAAGCACTACCAGCACTGCCCAACCAAAAGAACTAGCAAAAAACTAGTTAAAATAGCTAGCTGATCATAGCAATGGTGAGTGGTTTTATAGGAGAAGGAGCCTCCATGAAATGAGGGAGAGGAGCTTATCCTCAAGGGAGGTTTCACAGGAGGCAGAACCACCATCCCAGAGGTGGAAAGGCAACCCAATTTGACCCAACAACCAACTCTAAAAACATCTAGAAGGCCAATTATTTGAACTAATTCACCAAATCTGGATCGTTGCGGGTCATGAACTGGAGACTAGCGACGATGCCACATCGATACAGTGCATGACATACAACCATCGCAGATTTTAAGGGTTTACTAGCGACGATGCAAAACTTAGTAAAAAAGGGTCAATCTTCAGCATTAGAGAGAATTTGTTTAATCTCCTTAGATCAGTGGGAAGATATGAACATGTTTATTTGACATATGACACAACAAAGGGATTAAGATGAGGACAATGACAAATTACTGTGCAACAGATGCCCCCTAAAGCATGAAGCCCAAGAGAGTGGGAGGGGTGAAATGCTTTACGAAACTGTCTGAACTGGAATACCACCTTGAAGATCCTGCGAGCGCATGTACAACTAATATATGTGATAGTGAAATACATATAGTCGAGGCATGGGCACAGCCATCCATAAGACATATGAAACTTGGTCTGTGGCATGGACGCAACCACCCACTTAATAAGACCATAATAATGACAAAGGTATGGTCGCAGCCATCCATCAAAGAGTCATATATGTAATCACAAACCAATCCACGCAGCCGGAACATATGTAATATTAGTTTAGGGTCTGCGAAACCAGAGATTCTGGGTTCGATCCCCAGTGGAGTCGCTAACTTGTGATGTAGCAAAGTGTTCCCTCTGTGGACAGAGGCAACCCCTCTAGCCCTAGAGTGGGTCTAGTCACAGCAAAGACAGATCAATAATTGATTTCCTTAAACAGTCATCGTTGGAGGCCTACCTCAAACCGGTGGTTGATGAAGTTCTGTTGCACTGCTCCATCTTCCGCTTCCTTCTCCTCAATGAGTGATTAACCTGAAACAATACAAGGAAAAACAGCAAAGCACGTAATCGAGAAACAACAATGATCTATTTACTCATAAAGTCAAGAAGTCATGAGCTATCAAGTAAATTACATACAAGACATAGGAAAACATCATTGATTGTATTAATAATGAATCAATAGCAAGCTTACAGCCAAGTCTTGACGTCGCAAGCCTTCTCAGAGGGTCCAGCCAGTATGTTTCTCATGCATTCACTCGTCAAGGATGAATCTCCCAACATACAATGTCTTTCTCTCACTCATAAGTTTTAACACAAAGTTAAGGGCACTCCACAACCTTCCACATGCTATCAACAATCCCACACTTGTCACACCCACGCCAACTATTTATAAAACTCAAAATCACTAGCAGCACTGCCCAACCAAAGGAACTACCAAAAAACTAGCAACCAGCTGATCATATCAATGGTGAGTGATTTTAATAGGAGAAGGAGTCTCCATGAAATGTGGAAGGAGGAGCTCATCCTCAAGGAAGGTAGCACAAATGATGGAACTACCATACTAGAAGGGGAAGGGCGACCTAAACTATGCTAGCAACCAAGTCTGGGGACATCCAGAAGGCCGACTATTGAAACGAATTCATGCAATTTGGATTGTTGCAGGCCGTAAACTAATTCCTCACGATGGCATCGTGAGGAGACAATGCACGCAAACCCATCGTTGCTAGACACAACTCATAACCTCACGCTGGGTCGATAAATCCGACCGTTGTGGGAAACAGATGTACACCTGCGACGAAGTCGCGATGAGACCATTATGGACATGGGAACGTCGCGTATATTAAGGCCTTACTCGCAACGAGGCAGAAACTTAGGGAATGAGGGTCAATTTGTAGCAACAGAGAGCATTTGCTTAATCTTCTTACATCAGTGGGAAGACATGAACATGTTTATTTGACACATGACACAGCAGAAGGACTGAGATGAGGAGTGACAAATTACTATGTAATAGATGCCCCATAAAGCGTGAAGCTTGAGAGAGTGGGAGGGGTGAAATGCTTTATGAAACTGTCTGAAATGGAACACCACTTTTGAAGATCTTGTAGGCACAAGTACAACTGATATTTGTGATAGTGAAATACATATAGTCTAGGCATGGGCGCAGCCATCCATAAGACATATAAAACTTGGTCTGTGGTATGGACGCAACCACCCAATTGATAAGACCATAATAATGACAAAGGTATGGTCACAACCATCCATGAAGACTTAGATATGGTCGCAACCATCCATCAAAGAGTCATATATGTAATCACGAACCAATCCACACAGCTTGAACATATGTAATATTACTTTGGGGTCTTGAAACCCAACCAATCATAGTACAAATTCTATCATGTGAATAGATGTGCTGAAGTTGAACATGATAGAAAGTCGCTTGATTATTGGTCAATGACAAAAACCGTTAACAGGCGTGAGAGAAACCATCAATAATGCCAATGGCTCTCAAGGTACTGTCTAGTACAATCCACTAAGTGTGAAAAATTAATTGAGGTCGAACACCCATGGAATCACCCAATCGAAGACCAATGAAGAAAGTATGTTGTTAGGTACAAAGAACTTGCCATTGAGGCATGCAAGCTCCAAGGTACCAAAAAGGATCTCTAGATCAATCTCCTGGATAATGAGCTAGCGTCGATAGGAGATTATCCATCACAGGAGGGCCATGATGTTTCCCACATCAACGACACGAGACAAGGAACAAGTGGTAGATGGTGAAATAGAGTATCAGAGGAGGAGGTAAGGGTGTAACTTGCAGAAGGATTATACTCTTGAACATATCGACTACACGACTCTGGAAGGTGGCAGAATTTTGGTACCAAGGGATTAGAGGCTTAATGGAGGCAACATGAATCAAATGGAATGAGGCAAAATGGAAGCCCCGAACCACAAAAGGCCAAATGATGATGTGTGGATATCCCAAACCGACAACAAGAAAAAGTGTCGATGTTCAAGAGTGACTAGCTGCTGTAGATAACCAATGACGATTTCCAAATTTTCCCCCACCATTGTTGGCGAGTACCCCAATTATTTTTGAAAACAAGCTTGAAGGGGATAGCATATGCTTGTAATATAAGTTCTACCTTCGGACGAATCCAACGTAGTGATAGTTTAACGAGCCCTAGAGAGGAGAATCTCGAGTCTCGTCATGGTGATGAGTCCAATGTCGTCAGGGTTTAACGGGTCTAACATAGGGAAAACTCGGAGTCTTTTTCATGTTTAGAGGGTTTGAAAAAGACACAAAAAAGAAAACTCCAAGGGGTTCCTTTTTCATAGATTTGTGTTCCTTGAGCCCAAAAAAGCATAAAACAATACTCGAGAGAACCGCTTGATCCTTACGATAAAGGAGTACTTTTCGTAATTAGTGGCCTCGGTCTGAAAAAGTAGAAAAACGATCGAAGACACATCATTCCGTAACCAGCATTGAACCTGAAACGACAAGAGTCTGGTGATCTTTTCATGTTATGCAGTCAGAAAAGAGTTGAAAGTGCACTGCCTTTTATTCTGTTTAACGAGTTAAAAAGGAAAAACTTGGCAATATTTTCATATTTTATGAGTCAGAAAAGAGCTTAAAGGGGACTCGTCCTAGAGGAACGAGTGGTATAAAGGGTAGCAACTGGTTCCAACAATGGTGGAACTGCTCAAAACATGTAATGGTCAAGAGGTTGGCTAATAAAACCACTCATCGCTACAGTCCCTCAGGAAACGAAAAACAACCAAGTGAAAGCATATGATCGGCTAAAGAGATGGCGATGATGAAACAAAAACAACCAAGGCTCATCTAACAAAATTTAACGGATAAAAACGACAATCAAGAGATGTAAATCAGGTATGGGTTCATTTTTACACAAGCTTGAACCATGGAGAACTCTGCTTGGATTTGTTTTCATGTTTACACAAGCTTGAAACGAAAAAACTATTCTTGTTATGAGGTCGCATGCCCCCAGCATAATGACGCAAATCGAGGTACATGCTCCTCAACCTTCATTTCATTCAATGAAGTGGATGGAATGAAGGTGCACTTGCGAGATATTGGAAAGACTCGACTTGGATTTTATGAGACCGTAAGCAAAGACTCGATTTGGAAAAGGGAGTTGTTTCATTTTTTAATGAGGTTGACACGGTGAAAGGACTATCCTCATAATCCTGGTTTCATTTTTTAACGAGGTCAACACAAGATAAGAACCGTCCTCAGGACTCCTTGTTTCATTTTTTAATGAGCTTGACACAAGGTTGGGAACTATGCTCAATACCCCTATAAGGTTGTGAATCTGTTTCAAGACCCCGAACTAAGATTACATATGTTCAGGCTACGTGGATTGGTTCGTGATTACATATATGACTCTTTTATGGATGGTTGCGACCATAATTGAGTCTTCATGGATGGGTGCGACCATACCTTTGTCATTATTATGGTCTTATCAACTGGGTGGTTGTGTCCATACCATAGACCAAGTTTTATATGTCTTATGGATGGCTGTGCCCATGCCTAGACTATATGTATTTCACTACCACAAATATCAGTTGTACTTGCGCCTGCAGGATCTTCAAAAGTGGTGTTCCATTTTAGACAGTTTCGTAAAGCATTTCACCCATCCCACTCTCTCAGGCTTCACGTTTTAGGGGGCATCTGTTACACAGTAATTTGTCACTGTCCTCATCTTAGTCCTTCTACTGTGTCATGTGTCAAATAAACATGTTCATGTCTTCCCACTGATGTAAGAAGATTAAGCAAATGCTCTCTGTTTCTGCAAATTGACCCTCATTCCCTAAGCTTTTTCCTCGTCACGAGTAAGGACTTAATATACGCGACGTTCCCATGTCCATAATGGTCTCTTGTGACTCCGTCACAAGTGTACATCTATTTCTCACGACGGTCGGATTTCTCGACCCGACGTGAGGTTATGAGTTGTGTCTAGCGACGATGGGTCTGCGTGCATTGTCTCCTCACAATGCCATCGCAAAGAATTAGTTTACAGCCTGCGACGATCCAGATTGGGCAAATTCGTTTCAACAGTCAGCCTTCTAGATGTCTCCAGACCTAGATGTTGGCACAGTTTGGGTCACCCTTCCCCTTCTGGTATGGTAGTTCTATCATTTGTGCTAGCTTCCCTGAGGATGAGCTCCTCCTTCGACATTTCATGGAGACTCCTTCTCCGATTAAAAGCACTCACCATTGCTATGATCAACTGGTTGCTAGTTTTTTGGTAGTTCCTTTGGTTGGGCAATGTTGCTAGTGCTTTTGAGTTTGATAGATAGCTGGTGTGGGTGTGACAAGTGTGGGATTATTGATAGCTTGTGGAAGGTTGTGGAGTGCCCTTAACTTTGTATTAAAGCTTATGAGTGAGAGAGAGAGACATTGTATGTTGGGAGATTCATCCTTGAAGAGTGAATTATTGAGAAACATACTGGCTGGACCCTCTGAGAAGGCTTGCGACGTCAAGACTTGGTTGTAAGCTTGCTCTTGATTTATTATTAATACAATCAATGATGTTTTCCTATGTCTTGTATGTAATTTACTTGATAGCTCATGACTTCTTGACTTTATGAGTAAATAGATCATTTTTGTTCTCAATTATGTGCTCTGTTGTTTTCTTGTGTTGTTTTAGGTTGATCGTTCATTGAGGAGAAGGAAACGGAAACTGGAGTAGCGCAATGGAACTTCATCAACCACCAGTTTGAGGTAGGCCTCCAATGATGACTGTTTAAGGAAATCAATTGTTGTTTTGTCCTTGCTGTGACTAGACCCACTCTAGGGCTAGAGGGGTTACCTCTGTCCGCAGAGGGAACACTTTCCTGCATCATAGGGATGTGATAGAAGACAAAAAGGGGTTGTTGGTAAAGGTGGACACTTTGAAGAATACTGCAGATGCATTGACAAAATTTGTGAGCTCTGAGAAGTTCTCTTGGTGTAGAGAAGCAATGGGCATTGCAAGGTTGGATAAATGACTAAGTTCTCTTGTGGCCCCCTTGTGGAAAGAAAAAAACAAGTGGGAGAATGTTGGGTTGTGTTATATTCTTTCCACGAGTAGCCCATGTAGTTAACAAGGGGGTTAGAGGGAGGAGCGGAGCCCCCCCTTTGTTGTGCCAATTATGTAGCGAGGGGGGGTCACAAGGGGTTTGAGGGGTGTAGGTAACCCCCCTCTATAGGGTCTGGGCGTGTTTTTTGACCGTATATTAGGTTGGGCAGACCTACATATGGTTTTGTGCATGATTTTTGCACATGGTTTTGGACGCGATGTTTTTTGGTCCATGGTTTTGGATGCGATGGTTTTCGGTCCATGGTATTGGATGCTTCAACATGTATAAATATGTATTGTATGACTGAAAGGAACATAATGAAAAATCAAGATGGTAGTCCCGGTTTTGGGATCCAGGGGAAATCGTTGTGTATATGTGTTTTATGTGTTATGCTCTTGCATTGTTTATTTTCTGTGTTTTAGAATTCATATGCAGGTAATTTTTGTACAGGGTTAAAACCTACATAGTACACTTTTTATGTCTTTGAACACAATTGAACAAATTTTCATAACCTTCTTGAGGATTGCAAGAAGAAAGTTGTGAAATGTTCACAAGGTAGGGATAATCATTTAGGATTCAAGGTCCAACCATTATGTTATGATTATGGATGTCATGAATATGTCATGTTGTTATATGTTGAACAAATTAATTCATGTTATATTTTATACGTTATATTGTAATTCATGTAAATAATATGGAAATGTAACGATTTTCTTTAGTTAAATCACATCCTTAGTTTTTGTGAGTTACACTCAACCATTACAATTTTTAGGTGGTTCACATCTTGCAATGGACTATTAATATCGGTTCTCAAGTGCTTTCCAATTTGCAATGAACCATTAGTCACACTAAGTGATTTTTCATTTATAATGACAAACTTCCAACATTAATAGATCGTAGATATACATGTAATTTATGTTCAACTCTAAATGAATGCCCATGTGCACTAATATATATAATTCAAACATGATTTCATGAACCCTTGAAATGATGGTATAAATATAATATTGTGATGATTTTAAGTTAGATGTTCTTCTCCTTAAAACACCTTCTCCAAAAAGAAATCAAATTATATCTCCTGTACGAAATTGATGCTTGGCTTTGTGTTTTGTTGCCTATTTGCAAAGCTTCATAAACTAGATCATGAATCTTTTGGACACAATCAATGAAAGTCATAACTTTCACATGTGTAGTTATCTTTTTCACCATCACTACTTCAAGAATGGGTCTAAGAATGGCCTTCAATTGAATTCAAGGCATGTTTTTAAAGGTAAATTGCTTACATTATCTTATACACCGCTCGATTCTCATAGTGTTGCATGTACGATATGGAATTCCATGTCTTCAAATATTTAAGATTAGATATATGGAATTCTCATAGTGTTGCAAAGTAGGGAATTCCAGCGGACAGAGGCAGGCGATCCGAAGAGCTGGGAGAGGAAGCGAACATTCATGAGATGGATTGGCATTAAGCCACGAACAGACAAAGAGTAAAAAGGGAAAAAAAAAAGAGAACAACCTAAGAAGCAGTAGAGCAGACCTGGAATCAGAAAAAATAAGAGCCAAGTTCACTGTAACAGCCACAGTCACAGCCAAAGCTGAGAGCCAGAACCAGAGCTAGAGTCAGAGCCAGAGCTAGAGTCAGAGCCAGAGCCAGAGCCAAAGCGGAGAGCCACAGCCACAACCATAGCCAGAGCTGAGAGCTAGAATGAGAGCCCGAGCCACAGAGCCAGAGCTAGATTCAGAGCCACAACTAGAGTTGAGAGCTAGAACCAGAGCCCAAATCACATAGCCAGAGCTAGAGTCAGAGCCACAACCAGAGCAAGAGCCACAACCAGAGCAAGACCCAGAGCCAAAGCCAAGGGCCAAATCTAGAAAGCCGAAGAGCTCCAAGAGCCAAGGGATAAGATGGTGTTCTGAGCCCAATGTTCCTGTGTAAAACATTGGAGTTAAGTGTAAGCACTTGTAAAATAACTATTGCAAAAATCCCAGAGAGCCTAATTGAGTTGATTAGAGCTCAAGGAGACGTAGCCCAAGATATCTGGGTGAAATCCATATTATATTGTTGCCTTATGTGTTTGTTTTTACTGTTGCTTTAACTACTGTTATGTGCATTTATGTATCAATTTAAGTACATTCCCATATTAGCACAAACAACAAATTTTAAAGTAAATAACCAACTGAAAACAAACACAAGCATACACCCATATTTTCAAGCATTTATTATTTTTGCATTGCCTAATCAAATAGACTTGGGAAAATTAGAAGCTTTGGAAGTGGGAGAGGTTCTTGTAAGTTAGACAAGAAGCCTAATAGCCCCATTTTCAGATCAGGTGGTATCATAGCTTAAGATTGGTTAACCCCACCTTCAAAGAAGGGTGTAACAGAATGCTTGATTGAGAGGGAAAAGATTTCTTGTTTGAAAGGTGTTTTGACAGTCAAGGATTGATTACCTCATTGATTATATGCTTGGTTGTAGACTGACTATTTCTTGAGTTTGCAAAGGTGAAGGGAAAGCTATTGATAGCTCAGTCCAGGAAGGAAAATAAGGAGGAAAGAACTGAAGGCATTCTTCTATCCCTAAGGACCTCAGGGAAATCCTTGAAGCACAAAAGGTTGTTGCAAGAGGTTACTGGATAAGCTCTTTAATAATCTTGTTTGAAGTTCTTTTATGCATTTTGAAATGATAACTTCTACAAGCAAGTCCTCAAATTCTTCTTTCTTCACAAGTTCCTTTGATGGAGACATGAAGCAAGACTTGTCCACCATGATGGATATGGTGAGAGAAATGTATCAGGATGGAAGGAAGAGAAACATACTTAGAGAACAATTGAATTCCGTGGAGGAAGAGAAGCAGATGCTTTTGGGAAAATTGCAGGAAATGGACAGGCAACTTCGTATTACAAATATGAACCTGAAAAGGATGCATGAGTTGGAGTCACAACTCTTTGCTGCAAAAGAAGCCTTGGCCAAGTATCAGCTTGAAGAAGAGGTAAACCATTCCTGTTTATCTTCAAATTCTTCTAAGAATGCTTATATTGGTTCTTTTGCAAAACATACCAGAGGCATAGGTTCCAAGCCAATGTCCAAGATGGGCTATGAAGGAAAAGGATTGGGAAAACATGCACAAGGTATTGTTGAGCCAATAATGGTTGAGGAAAGGCCTAATTATTTGGGTCTTGGATATGGACAATCTTATGGAGATAATTCCAGCGCTGCCATGAAGGCCATTGAAACAGTTCCAAAAAGGAGTTTCATTGCATGTCCTCTACCTCAAAAGTGTGAGGATTGTATTTAGGAGGAATGTAATAGCTCGAAACATCATTTGCATGATGCAGATGTTCAGAAGCACACACTTGAACTAGAGAGTTGTGGAAACTTTGACAGCGTTGAAGAAAGTGATGGTATTCCAAAGGGAGCCACTTCTTCATTTGCTTCACCTCCTCATGAAGGCAATAAAGGTGAAAGAGGCAGGCATAAATCTGGTTCTAAACACCTTCCTTCTGATTTTGTAAATCATGGAAAAATAATTGCATGTTCCTTTTGTGGT
>APFE030425448.1:286087-299125 GCA_000404065.3 Pinus taeda
AGGCATAAATCTGGTTCTAAACACCTTCCTTCTGATTTTGTAAATCATGGAAAAATAATTGCATGTTCCTTTTGTGGTTTGGATAACCATTATGTTTCTAGATGTTGGAAGAGGATGGCCACATACACGAAACTTATGAAGGAAAAGAAGCAAGCAGCCAAAGGTCCATAGGACAAGGCAAATCATGCTATCAAAAGGATGCACATGTGTTGCACTTACTGCCATAAGCAAGGGCATCTTACTGAAAGGTATTGGACTTTGAATCCAACACTACTTCCACCAAAGCTGAAGGAGAAGGTGGAAAAAGAAAATGGCAGTGATGGAAATAAAGATTCCATGGTTGATGTGGTTCAGGATGATTCACATATTGATGTTGATGTGCAAGAAAAGGAGGGACCCTTGAAATGGATTGGTAAGAAATGGTTAGAATTCTTATCCAATTAAGGCTTCATGTCTAGTGATGCATTTGTTTGCATTTCATTGTGGAATAAATGCAAGTTGCAGGATCTTACCAAATGGTAAATAGAAAGAAGTTGAGTGGGAAACTCACTTTATTGCTACAATAGTATGTTCATTTCAGCTTCAGAAGTACAATGTACTTAAATGAAAGTTGAAAGATGGAATGCATGCCTGAGCATGAGATGCATGTGATGCTAGCTTGGGAGAAGTTAACTTGGTTTCTAAAATGGAGACAAGGATGAAGTGTTTCATCTTTTGGAAAAGAGTCCTAAAGGTATTTTTCCTACATGCTTGACTTGAAGGGTCATTTGTTGTAAAGGCATGTTTCATTGGCTAATCATTTGTATGTAGATATAAGACATGGAAGGGTTCACAAGATGTGAAATCTATTTCTTTGTTGAAGCAGGAGTTAGCCCATACTTTTGTTGTCTTTATGCCTGTTGTTAACAGTTGTTGTTGGCAGCTTTTCAAACAGGTACAAATGAAAGTTTTGTGGAGCAGATGTACTTCACATTTGTTTGAGTCACCTTGGATCAAGGATCAAGGCAAAGAAGTTCAAACTATCTTCTGTAAACTTCATAGTAGAAGTTATGCATGAAGTCAAGGAAGAAAATAGTTCTTCCCAAAATGACCAACCCATCCAAGAAGGGAAGTGGTTAAAGATTTTGGCTCAGAGGCACTATGCAAAGGCAAGTGTAGGGAGGTTGAAAAAAAGAAGGTGTTGTTACTCTCATTTACTACTTAGATCAGTATATCAGTCTTTTAGTGGACCAAAAGTTCTTTTAGTGGGAAGGCGTGATCCGAATCTAGATCCTTAAACTCTCTTAAAGCTACCTGAACTCTATAAAAAAACTCGTACCAAATTTTAAAGCCTTATGGATGTCGAAGCCTATCACAAATAACCTCTGAATAGTGACAATTTGTAGCCAGCACAAAGCAACAAGGACCTTCAATCAAAGTGCATTGACTGTTGGGCCATGGGGACTGTGTCTGTCACAAAAATGGCAGTTAGGAGGCTCAGACCAGAAAACGGAGGGTGTTTCTAATTATTCATCGCTGGGCAAAACCCCTCAAAATGGTAAAGCCCCAAGTGTTCAGTCACAAGGAAAGCCAAGAAACCGTGGGAAAAGTGCTAAAACCGAAGGCATGTCTTGCGTTCCAAAACCAACGGAATATCAGAGGTGTTTCAGGCAGTAAGTGGGTTTGTCAAAGGACCCAACGATTCCATACATTGTTTGACGCGTGTTCAGTGGATGAGAGAGAAAACCACTGTCATTGTGGGCTAACATCTAAGCAAGTCAACCGCACGATAAGAGAGATAACCATCGGAGTTGGAGGCCCTATATCTAATGGCAGAGATTGTGCCCGATGGGGAACAAGATTCAGCGGAGAAAATAAGCTTCGACACATAAAGGTTGAGGTCTGATTAGACCGCTAAGTCGGCGGATGAATCATTTCACAGAGTAACCGAAGTAATGAATCGCTTGAGGAAGAGTTGGCTTAGCTTGTGAGGAGACAAGTGGCCACCTCTTTGTGAAGCATTACAGTGATGATGACACAGAGAAGGGAATTCCAACAGACAGAGGCAGGTGATCTGAAGAGCCGGGAGAGGAAGTGAACAGTCATGAGGCAGATTGGCGTTAAGCCATGAACAAATAGAGAGTAAAAATGAAAAAAAAGAGAGCAACCTAAGAAGCAGTAGAGCAGACCTGGAAGTGGAAAAAAACCTGAGTTGAGCTCACTGTAGCAGCCAGACCCACAACCAGAGCTGAGAGCCAGAACCAAAGCCCGATCCATAGAGCCAGAGCTAGAGTCAGAGCCATAGCCAGAGCAAGAGCCACAGCCACAAGCCAAGAGCCAAAGAAAAAGCCACAGCTAGAGCTAAGAGCCAAAACCAGAGCCCTAACCACAAAGCCAGAGCTAGAGTGAGAGCCACAACCAAAGCCACAGCCAGAGCTGAGAGCCAGAACCAGAGCCCGAGCCACAGAGCTAGAGCTAGAGTCAGAGCCACAGCCAGAGCAAGATCAAGAACCAGAGCCGGAGCCACAGAGCTAGAGCTAGAGTCAGAGCCATAGCCAGAGCAAGAGCCAGAGCTGGAAAGCCGAAGAGCTCCAAGAGCTAAGGGATAAGATGGTGTTCTGAGCCCAATGTTCCTGTGTAAAACATTGGAGTTAAGTGTAGGCAATTGTAAAATAACTATTGCCATAATCCCAGAGAGCCTAATCAAGTTGATTAGATCTCAAGGAGACATAGCCCAAGATATGAGGGTGAACTCCATATTATACTGTTGCCTTATGTGTTTGTTTTTACTGCTACTTTAACTACTGTTATATGCATTTATGTATCAGTTTAAGTACCTTCCCATATCAGCACAAAAAACAAATTTTAAAGTAAATAACCAACTGAAAACAAACACAAGCATACACCCATATTTTCAAGCATTTCTTATTTCTGCATTAGTTGATCAAATAGACTTGGGAAAATTAGAAGCTTTGGAAGTGGGAGAGGCTCTTGTAAGTTAGACAAGAAGCCTAAGAGCCCCATTTTCAGATCAGGTGGTATCAGAGCTTAAGATTGATTAACCCCACCGTCAAAGAAGGTTGTAATAGAATGCTTGATTGACACGGCAGAGATTGCTTTTCTGAAAGGTGTTTTGACAGTCAAGGATTGATTACCTAATTAATTGTATGCTTGGTTGTAGACTGACTATTGCTTGAGTTTGTAGAGGTGAAGGGAAAGCTATTGATAGCTCAACCCAGGAAGGACAAGAAAGACGAAAGAGTTGAAGGCATTATTCTATCCCTAAGGACCTTAGGGAAATCCTTGAAGCAAAAAAGGTTGTTGCAAGAGGCTACTGGATAAGCTCTTTAATAATATTGTTTGAAGTTCTTTTATGCATTTTGAAATGACAACTTCTACAAGCGAGTCCTCAAATTCTTCTTTATTCACAAGTTCCTTTGATGGAGACATGAAGCAAGACTTGTCCATCATGATGGATATGGTGAGAGACATGTATGAGGATGGAAGGAAGAGCAACATACTTAGAGAACAGTTGAATTCCGTGGAGGAAGAGAAGTAGATGATTTCGCACAAATTGCAGGGAATGGAGAGGCAACTTCGTATTGCAAATATGAACCTGAAAAGGATTCATGAGTTGGAGTCACAACTCTTTGTTGCAAAATAAGCCTTAGCCAAGTATCAGCTTGAAGAAGAGGTAAACCATTCCTATTTTCCTTCAATTCTTTTAAGAATGCCTATATTGGTTCTTTTGAAAAACATATTAGAGGCATAGGTTCCAAGCTAATATCCAAGATGGGCTATGAAGGAAAAGGATTGGGCAAACATGCACAAGGTATTGTTGAGCCAATAATGGTTGAGGAAAGGCCTAAGTATTTGGGTCTTGGCTATGGACAGTCTTATGGAGAGAATTCCAAAGCTACCATGAAGAACGTTGAAACAGTTCCAAAAAGGAGTTTCATTGCAGGTCCTCTACCTCAAAAGTGTGAGGATTGTCTTCAGGAGGAATGCAATAGCTCACAACATCATTCACATGATGCAAATGTTTAGAAGCACACACTTGAACCAAAGAGTTGTGGAAACTCTGAAAACCTTGAAGAAAATGATGGTATTCCAAAGGGAGCCACTTCTTCATTTGCTTCACTGCCTCATGAAGGCAATAAAGGGGAAAGAGGCAGGTATGAAACTGGTTCTAAACACCTTCCTTTTGATTTTGTAAAGAATGGAAGAATAATTGCATGTTCCTTTTGTGGTTTGGATAACCATTATGTTTTTAGATGTTGGAAGAGGATGGCCACATACAGGAAACTTATAAAGGAAAAGAAGCAAGTAGCCAAAAGTCCATAGGAAAAGGAAAATCATGTTGTCAAAAGGATGCACATGTGTTGCACTTACTACCATAAGCAAGGGCATCTTACTGAAAGGTGTTGGACTTTGAATCCAGCACTGCTTCCACCAAAGCTGAAGGAGAAGGTGGAAAAAGAAAATGGCAGTGATGGAAATAAAGATTCCATGGTTGATGTGGTTCAAGATGATTCACATATTGATGCTGACATGCAAGCAAAGGAGGGAACTTTGAAATGGATTGGTAAGAAATAGTTAGAATTCTTATCCAATTAAGGCTGCATGTCTAGTGATGCATCTGTTTTAATTTATTTGTGGAATAAATGCAAGTTACAGGATCTTACCAAATGGTAAATAGAAATAAGTTGAGTAGGAATCTCACTTTATTGCTACAACAGTATGTTCATTTCAGCTTCGAAAGTACAGTGTACTTAAGTGAAAGTTGAAAGATGGAATGCATGCCTAAGCATGAGATGCATGTGATGCTGGCTTGGGACAAGTTAACTTGGTTTCTAAAATGGAGACAAGGATGAAGTTTTTCATCTTTTGGAAAAGAGTCCTAAAGGTCTTTTTCCTACATGCTTGACTTGAAGGGTCATTTGTTGTAAAGGCATGTTTCATTGGCTAATCATTTGTATGTAGATATAAGACATGGAAGGGTTCACAAGATGTGAAATCTGCTTCTTTGTTGAAGCAGGAGTTAGCCCATACTGTTGTTGTTTGTATGCCTGCTGTTGTTAACAGTTGTTGTTGGCAACTTTCCAAATAGGTACAAATGACAGTTTTGTGGAGTAGATGTACTTCACATTTGTTTGAGCCACCTTGGATCAAGGATCAAGGTAAAGAAGTTCAAACTACCTTCTATAAACTTCATAGTAGAAGTTCTGCATGAAGTCAAGGAGGAAAACAGTTCTTCCCAAAACGACCAACCCATCTAAGAAGGGAAGTGGTTAAAGGTTTTGGCTAAAAGGCACTATGCAAAGGCAAGTGTAGGGAGGTTGAAAAAAAGAGGGTGTTGTTACTCTCATTTACTACTCAAATCAGTGTATCAGTCTTTTGGTGGACCAAAAGTTCTTTTAGTGGGAAGGCATGATTTGAATCTGGATCCTTAAACTCTCTTAAAGCTACCCTAACTATGTAAAAAACTCATACCAAAGTTTAAAGCCTTATGGATGTCAAAGCCTATCAGAACTAACCTCTGAACAACGACAATTTGCAGCCAGCACAGAGCAACAAGGACCTTCAGTCAAAGCGCATTGACCATTGGCCCATGGGGACTGCGCATGGCGCAAAAATGGCAGTTAGGAGGCTCAGACTAGAAAACAGAGGCTGTTTCTGATGCGTGATTAGTGCAATGGCGCATTGCTGGGCAAAACCCCTCGAAATGGTAAAGCCCTGAGTGCTCAGTCACAAGGAAAGCCAAGAAACCATGGGAAAAATTCTAAAACTAAAGGCGGGTCCCGCGTTCCAAAACCAGTGGAATATCGGAGGCGTTTTGGGTGGTAAGCGGGTTTGTCAAAGGATCTAGCGATTCCATACATTGATTGATGCGTGTCCAGTGGATGAGAGAGAAAACTGCTCTCATCGTGGGCTAACGTCAGAGCAAGTCAACCGCGCAATAAGAGTGATAACCATTGGATCTGGAGGCCCCAGATCTAACGACAGAGATTGCGCCCGATGGGAAACAAGATTCAGCGGAGAAAATAAGCTTCGACACATAAAGGTTGAAGTCCGATTAGACCGCTGAGTTGGCGGATGAATCATTTCACAGAGTAACTGAAGTAATGAACTGCTTGAGGAAGAGCTGGTTCAGCTTGTGAGGAGACAAGTGGCCACCTCTTTGTGAAGCGTTACAGTGACGATAAAGCAGAGTAGGAATTCTAGCGGGCAGAGGCAGGTGATCCGAAGAGCCAGGAGAGGAAGCGAACAATCATGAGACGGGTTGGCATTAAGCCATGAATAGATAGAGAGTAAAAATGAAAAAAAAATAAGAGAGAAGCTTAAGAAGTAGTAGAGCAGACCTGGAAGTGGAAAAAAACTAGAGCCAAGCTCACTGTAACAGCCAGAGCCACAGCTAGAGCTGAAAGCCAGAACCAGAGCCTGAGCCACAGAGCCTGAGCCAGAGTCAGAGCCACAACCAGAGGAAGAGCTAGAGTCAGAGCCACAACCAGAGGAAGAGCCAGAGCCAGAGCCAAGAGCCAGAGCGAGAGCCACAGCTAGAGCTGAGAGCCAAAACTAGAGCCTGAGCCACAGAGCCAGAGCTAGAGTCAAAGCCTGAACCAGAGCTGAGAGCCAGAACCAGAGCTCGAGCCACATAGCCAGAGCTAGAGTCAGAGCCACAGCCAAAGCAAGAGCCAGAACTAGAGTCAAAGCCACAGAGCCAGAGCTAGAGTTAGAGCCACAACCAGAGCAATAACCAGAGCCAGAGCCAAGGGCCAGAGCTAGAAAGCCGAAGAGCTCCAAGAGCCAAGGGATAAGATGGTGTTCTAAGCCCAATTTTCTTGTGTAAAACATTGGAGTTAAGTGTAGTATTGCCATAATCCCAAAGAGCTTAAAGGAGTTGATTAGAGCTCAAGGAGACGTAGCCCAAGATATCAGGGTGAACTCCATATTATACTGTTTCCTTATGTGTTTGTTTTTACTATTGCTTTAACTACTGTTATATGCATTTATGTATCAGTTTAAGTACCTTCCCATATCAGTGCAAACAACAGATTTTAAAGTAAATAACCAGTTGAAAACAAACACAAGCATACACCCATATTTTCAAGCATTTCTTATTTCTGCATTGGTTGATCAAATAGACTTGGGAAAATTAGAAGCTTTGGAAGTGGGAGAGGTCCTTTTAAGTTAGACACGAAGTCTAAGAGCCACATTTTTAGATCATTATTAAACCCTCATTCGAGCTATTCCAAATTTTACTTGAAGTGCTCGATCGATATTTTTAAGCACTTGATCGAGCTGTCAAGGACCTAAAAAACAAATTTGTAGCTCCCCTTCTATAAATTTATTTGCAACACCATCTTGTAGCATAGTGAACTGAAGGCAATATTTTTACTTAAGTGGTGGATTTGATCATGTTGGATTCATACAGGAATCCTCTATCCAATGGCATATGAGATTGAAAATTTTGAATTCATATGATATTTTTCATCTAATTTCTTTTAAACCTTATGTTTGAATTCCTTTTTGATAGTTTAAAAGGGGCTAAATGAAAAATCAGTAACATAAAATATATAAAATTCAAAAAATTGTGTCATCTTCATTATCGAGTCCTCTTCAAATGGCTACTCTTGGTTTTTGAATTTATTTAAATAGTAGAAAAAATCATGCACAAACACGTGTTTGAAAAATGCAATTCAAATATTGTCAAAGGAGTTGAGCTCAAGCTGTAGAGGCACATATTGTGTTTCTGGCAATGATGGGTTCAAATATCTAGATACATTCTTTACTAGGTGAAAATTCTGAAAAGATCCATATAAATGAGTTCTACTGAGTAGTCCCATAACTGTTTCGTTGAAAAAAAATGTAATTCAAATATTAATTTGCCAACTTTGAAAAATAATGAAAAAAATATAATTTTGCATATAAAATAAAGTTTCAATATGCATAATTTAGTGCTGTCTATGTATGTCATGCTCATAATTATACATTTTAGACTAACTTATTATGAACGAACACACGTATACCTATTAAGATGTGCAAAAAATTGCAAGGACAAGCATTTAATTTAAGGAAATTTGACAGATTATATGACACTGATATTTTTTTGCAAAAAAATATCATTAGGACAACAACATAATTCTCCACAAATTGTCTTTTTACTCCAAATTAAAATTCACAAATCTTATATGAATCTTGAAGTCCTCAATTCAATAAAAGAGTAAACTTTTGAAATTTCATTGCCACATTTGGCCCAAAAATGTAAACCATCTTCATATCTCCACCCACATGTTACATGTACAAATGAATAGCATACTCCACTCATGGATATTAGGTACAAACTCAAAATTTTTAAGTACCACTACATAGAATAAAAAACCTGACATTATAGACACTTTGCTACAACTTCAAAGTATGATTCACATTACAATATGGTCAACGTTGTTTTTATTTGAAACACCTCACAAAATTTACCCTTTTATCTTGTTTTTCCTCCAAGATCTAATATTTTCTATTGCCACAACCAATCTTCGTTGTTTCCATAAGAATTGTCCTAGGGTTTTCTCAGTTCAAACTCAAAGGAACTCTCTACTACATTGAAGATAACATATTTCTCCTTATCCTTCCTGCCCATTTTAGTCTTCTTGCATATGTAAACAATTTCTCCAGTAAATTTTAAAGCAAATGATGCATCAACTCTTTGTTGACACTTGTCATTATCCTTTCTTTCTTTTTCTCATAACATCACAACTCAATGTACAGTTGTACAACCTCCCCCTTTAGGGAAATACCATCCTCAAGTAGGATTGAATGGACAATTAAACTTATACACTTAAGCACAAAGATGCACTTTCACTGTTAAGATGAATTCACCTACTCTTCATAGAGAAAAACCCTACCAACTTCAATCCATCGTGACTTAATTAATTTGGGTCTTGTCACAAACACACTAAGACATATCTAGATGAACATGAACACACCAAATAAACTATCCATCTCTGAACTAAAAATGAGTTTCCATTCTTCTTCAGTCATCTGTAGAACTATTGTCTTGAACACGTACTAGATAGAAATTAAATGTATTGTGGCACCTCAAATTGATTGGGAGTTTCTTGTACTCTAGGGCTTAGCACTAACCTAACCATGAATATTGAACAATTAGCCATCCTATAGACATAATTTCATCTATTGAGACATATAAGTACCCAACACAATGCTCAATAGTTATCTAGGAAAATAGTTTGGATACAAAATGTATCCATGTCAATCTTAAATTCTCTACACCTACCAATGGGTACTTAGAGTGCAACATGAACATTAAACAATCTTTCATCAAGGAATAATTGGAAGAAACTAAACATGTAGCAATTACTCCCTTTTAGGCACAATACCTTTTTTCATTACATTGAACACCCATGCAAGATTTAAAAAACATGAGAAAAAAATAATAATTCATAACATAGAAATATCGTTTTCAATATTTGGAATCATGCACATACTTGTCATCTTCGTTGATACCTTTAACATCTTTTTTCAATCTTTGTCTTTGAATTCCTATGCATAAGCCTATCAATTGTTAGAATAAAAAATTATTACAACATAACATGATTGTCATACTGAAATTGTGAGTCTCAACATATATGTTGTCATGGAAAAATAGAAAACTATAAAAACTCGCCATTACCATCCCTTTTAATACTCAACTTGGACACACCAAGCAAACAATAAGCTCAGGCACACCAAATAATTCTCATACCACTAGCAACACAACCAGAAAATGCCATTCACTAACACACATATTGATAGATCCACATAATCTAATCAACAATCCTTAATGCACACATGAGTAAAATGCAAAACATACTTATGTGGATCCTTGCTTTCTACAATGTAAGAAAAAGCTCATCATCTAAGGCAAAATTATTGCTTTCATCGTTGCAATTCTGTATTTTCCATTAAATAGCACCATATCCTCGATCATTCATTGACTCGATATATCTAAAGTATCGTTTACAAAAATCAAGTACTTTCTTGAAGTTACTCATATGTTTTACCTATTCATCTAGAGTCTTCCTTCTTTATTTTTGTCAAAATCTTCCTGTCATTTTACTTAATCATAAACCTAACTTTCTTTACTTTCTTTTTCTCTAGTTACATCAACTTTACTAAACTTCATTTCTTGTTGCACTTCATCATGATTTTGACTTTTGCATACTTCTTCATATCATCATAATGTTTGATACTGAATGATTCCTATAAACAATTAAATTTATCAAAATGACTTATTTCAATATAAACTCAAATTTATAACAATAGTTACTCAAACTAAATGTCACTACAATAATAATTTGATTATTCTTCCACCCAAACTTACCCCAATGTATTTCAATGACACGAAATACCCTTTATTTTCCAGATATCTTATAACTTCATCATAATCTAAAATTGAGATTACATGTAATAGTAATCACCCACTCAACAACTTTTCCAAAATTTTTTTATAACCGTTCAATTCACCATTATGACCTCTTTTTGACCTAAAGAATTTGGATAAATACAATATGCTTTGCTCAACCTTGAGCTTAACCTACACAAGTGTTTCCTATCCTTCGCCTGATGACTTCCTTTGGCCAATACTTCGCCAAATTTCCAAGCCTCCAAGATTCTAATTCTTTGCACAATTCCTAAGATAATTAGCCCGTATTTAAAGGGAAATTCGTCATCCATAACTGTGCAATCCAAAATTAGGTCCAGTTCCTGATTGCATGCACCATCTGTACAACTTAGAAAATTATACAACAAATAGTGCATTGTCCCTGCTATTAGGTCCCTATAATACTAGTGATTCCCCCATTACTATTGTCATTGTAGCCCTTATTGTTATTATTTTGCCCCTATTGTCCCCATTTTGTTATTAGTGTGCCCCATAGAAGCCCACTATTATTATTGTTGTGCCATTATATTATTATTGTTATGTTGACTTTGATTATATTGTGACCCCTTAGACTCCTATATATAGAAAGGAGGTTTAGTCATTTGTATCATCCAATAATTGCTCATTTATGTAATTTAAAGGAGGTTTCCCCCTTGAAGAGGCTAATTTTGAAGTCGTTGATCTATATTTTCTATCCTTTCGTGAGCTGGTTCATAACATTTGGTATCAAAGTTTTGGATTCTAGGGTTTCGCTGCTCCAAACAGGTCATCGTGGTATTTTCGCTATAATTTTTTGTTTGTAATGTTTCAGAAGATAAAATAAAAACTCATTCGAGATGAAATCACTATGATCCTTGGGTCTAAATTTCCAATCTTGTCTCATTATAGTTTCAGAGATATGATCTAAGGAAGTTAGGGTTTTTTCAGGCTCCCGAATTACATCCCAAATAGGTGACCTTGGGAAAATCATCATAACTTTCTCTCTTAGTATCAAATTGAAATTTAGTAAGAGTTTACAAAAATAGGATAGACTATAGTTTTCCTTACATCATTTTCAGGTTCGAAGGGTGAAACAGTGACACGTGGCACTTGGTATAAGTTTGCACTACTTACAAAGTGTATAATCCGTTTATCTTGGAAGATTGGGCATAACACTTTCTTGGAGAACCCAATTTCAATCAGACTTGTGGCATTGGAAAGAGGACTTAGAGGGATACAAAAATTCACAATTTAAGACCTTGGTGATTTGCAATTTTAGATACACATTAGATTCAATATCGAGCTCCTACAAAGTGAAAAAAGGTGTGTAGTTTTTTTTTTTTAAATTTTGCATAAGTTTGGTTTGAAAAATTAGTTTGAAGGAATTAAAAGGGCATAGTGAAGCATAATTATTATTAATTGATGTCCCGAGGAAAGAAAATGGAAACACCTAGTAAGCAACTTGAAAGCTCTAGCATGACTCATGAAGAAGAGGAAGAAATGCAACATGATATATCAAAATTACGAGACCAAGTGTAACAAAATGCACTCACACAAAAAGTAATAGAAGATAAGATGGATGGTTTAAATAAAGTCATGGAAGCTAATATGGGTGGTTTAAAGAAAGGCGTGGAAGCTAAGATGAATGACAGGACGCTAAGATGGAAGGCAAAATAGAAGATTTGAAGACAATTTTGACAAAGTTGCTATAAGAAATGTTTACTAATGGTGAAAAAGTAGCAAAGGAAGCTCATGATGAGAAAAAAATAAATGTTAATCATGATTTCATAGACTCTAATGTTGGACTCAAGACCCACCATGTTACAAAGATATATATGAGGAAGTTTGATGGCAAGGATCCCATAACATGGTTACTACGGATGGAGCAATATTTCGATCTCCATAATGTGAAAAACACACAAAAGGTACGCACTGCAACTTTATATTTGGAACCAAATCATTTTTTATGGTATTGATGGCTTTGCTCTCATAAACAAATTGTCACTTGGGCAATTTTTATGGAATAAATGATAGAACATAATGAGGATACAAAAGGCAACACCTTTTTTAGCCAATTGATAAACCGTAAACAAAAGGGTTCAATGGTGGAGCACATTGAAGACTTCAAAAAATTGAATATAAGGGTAAAAGATATTCCAGAGGAGCATAGGATTGATGTGTTCATAAGGAATTTAAGCGATAACATCCAACATGAGGTTCACATTTGGGAACTTGATTTATTGGAGAAGGCATTCCAATTGGCAAGAAAAATGGAAAGCAAAATTATGGCAAGAAGGAAGCCTACCACTCACAACTATAAAGATGGAAGTGTTGTTGCCCCTAGCATTCCGCAACCTACAAGGTTGACACCACAACAATTGGAAGAATAAATAGCAAAAGGGTTTTGTTACAGTTGTGATAGCGAATACACTAAGGGTCATAAGTTAACTGGGAAGAAATTATTTTACATAGATTGTGAAGAGGAAGAAGAAAAGGAACAAGAAAAATCAAAAGAAGAGGATATACACCAAGAACAAACCCTAGAGAAAGAAGAAATGAATCCAACCATATCTTGTAATGCATTGGTTGGAATTACCACTCCTCAAACTATCAATATAGAAGGGCATATCAAGAAGAAAAAG